>CM068826.1:667500-725550 GCA_028554795.2 Sinohyriopsis cumingii | reverse complement strand
TGGATACCAGGCGCACTTACACGTGCAGAACGTGCATATTAACAACGGAATGTCTGAACAACTTAAGGTATTCCAACGAAAAGCAGTAAGTCGGGTACAATTCAGTTCAGTATTTCTGGGTAATCTACAGACCCATGTCAATGTTTTATGCCAGTGTATTTACGATCACAGCCTGTTATATGCACGTACAATTTTACAATCTTCAAAGTTCTGCAAATCTTCATCAGAGGGCGGTTCGAACTGGTCGAATATCATTGTTCTACGTTCAGCCTGACACCCAATCGATTTATATTTTGAACCACCAAGAACACGCGCTTTGGTGCGCTGAGACAATGTTGCCATGCAAAGTGACCCTGAACATCGCTTGGCATCGCGTCTGCGGTGTTAGGTATATCTATATTTTTTTAATGTTCATTAATGACTAAATTTGAATTAATATCTATAAACTATACATTGTTTAGCCAATATTTGTACACGGCTATAAATTCCAGTTTTATTTATTAATAGTGCCTGTAGATTACATATAAATATTTGTTTACGTTGGTGATCAAAATAATTAATAATAATATTAATAATAAACCTAATTACTTTTTCGGTCGTTTGCCATTGAATAGGTCGACCAGGTGGGTTCATAGGAGAATTAAGTTATTTCCCATTAGATGGGAAGATCAGGTGAGATTTTTTTACACTGTGGGTAAAAAGACATACGTTTTAGGATTTTATGCTTGTATAAATGGAGATGATTGAGCAATTGATTCGTTCCTAGTTTTGGGTTGTTATTTCATAAGAACATGTGTTAAAGTCAGTCTGCAGATGTATTTAATGTTATGTTTATATAATTTGAAAGGAGATGTTTGTTAGGATTATTCATTGTAATTACAAAGTGTTCATTGGCTAAAATGTTATTCTGGGATTATTGTGAATTTATTCAGAAGGAATTCTGGACGATGCCATTGTGATACATTAGGACTGTTGGCAGGCCAGTACACTTAGGGATCTAAACTTCATTCGGAACATTCGATTCCTTTGGACTTGAGTAGAACGTTGGCGATTATTTTGGCTTTAATTACAGTAAGTTCCTCTTAAATTTTATTTTTTAACTTTGATTATTAAATTATTTGTAATTGTCAAGGAATTGTATAAATCTCTTTATTTATTACATACATGTACTCAGGTTTCGTTTTCTATGTACAATGATACCCGAGGGTGATTTAATTATAGTGAACAATATTTCGAATCAGTGAGTTCGGTTCATCCTATGCCGCACGTGCGAAGTTCTTTCGATGGAAAAACCTATATCCATCAAGCGCACAGACGATGTAGGGCTACATTGTCTGTGTATAAATGCCTCACCGTAGGAAGAAATCTTTACATTATGGAACGTCTTGTCAGTGAGCAGTCTACTTAAGAACTTGCAATTCTTCAGCTGTAGATATATATATGAGTTATTTATTAATTTCTTATGTATATTATAGGTTATACCTATTGTACTACCACGTTTACTTTTGTGTATTTTCTATCTAGCTTCCAATTGTGTAGCATAATGCAAATATTGTTTTATTCTTGCATGTGACTTAACAGGAGATCTATATTAGCAATAAAGTTGCATTTTATTAGGAAACGTTTAGTACAACATGATTATTATCGCACACCATTAGGTTCACTTCAGAACCTGTTTATTGCTTTGTAATGTTGTGCCGATAATGTAATTTGTATAGCTTACTGTTATAACGTCATTACGTGTTATCGTATATGCCCGTGTCAGTCTTAGTACACGGTGTCAGATTTTTTCCAGCTGATCAGAGCTGACCATGGTGATCACAGATGACCATGGTGATCAGGGTTGGCGGGGTACCAGCTGTAGAGCTGACCATAGAAAGTTGACCATGACGGCTGTGGTGCTTGCCACAGCGTCTGTGGAGCTGACGATCGAGCTGGCGACGGAGCTGGTTGAATGGCGGCCGTGTAACTGATTGAACAGTGTATTGCTGATTGAGTAGCAGTTGATCGGGCGTTGCTGACCGATTGGTTCGGCGCTGATTGCTTGATTGACCAAGGAATTGAATGATGGTTCGTGACTACCTGGAATGCTGATTGCTTAAGTGACCAGTGTGACTGGTAGCCAAGTATGCTAGTGACTGAGTGTTTTGCGTAACTCCATACACATAATCTTTTAGACGTGGACTAATTTTGGGGTTTGTTATAACCAGTGTTTTGGGACTGTAAAGATATTTTGTATGATATCTGTCCAGTCGTTTCGTCATTTTACTATCTGAGTAAAGTACCTAATTTTTCACTATTTGAGTAAAAAGATCATTTTACTATATGAGTAAAGTATATCATTTTTACTATTTGAGTAAAACCAATCGTTCTTTTCGTCGTGTTTTATTACCGTGAATCATGTTTACTATATGAGTAAACCGCGTCATTCTTTTCGTCGTATATACTGTGAATCATTAACTTTTGCCCTTGTACTGTGCAAGGTCATTTACTTTTATTCATATTTGTTACAGGATTAGTTTCGTGTGGATTGTGTTAATTGGTCCAATATTTGGATCTTATACACGCACTTATTAATCGTAATTCTTTTTTCATTTGAGTCATTCATCACAAAACAGTGTATCTGCATCACCATCAAAAGTGTACTGTATAAATCCGAAATCCAACCCAGTTATCTTGGTACAGTAAAGTTTCACAAGACTAATTTGTTTTGCTTATTTCTGTTACTTAGTTTATGACCAGAGAATCGTAACAGTGGTGAGTCCTAGAAACAACAACAGCTCCAGACTGCATAAACAACAACAATAGGGATTTTGTGATCATTCATTGGGTTAGCGCAGGCATCTACAATGTTAATGTAAATAACTGAACATTACCATCAATGTCATCATTATCACGGGAAATCTCTTCTCTGACGTTGCCCTCATAGGTTAACACGACTGTGCATTTAGCTAAAAAAATAACCTTGCGGACACCTCTACAAAACCAGAATATATGACCGATGGAAATCGCACACGTGAAGTTTTCATCGATGCTGAGCAAAACCAATGTTGAAATTGGGGTTTGTACTTTATATTGGCACCACAAACACCAAGATTGGCAGACATACCAGCGGACGTACCCTACACTTGCAATTCTACTTGATGTACCTATCAGGGAACAAATAATACTGAAAAACTCGTCTCTTTCGGTCTAACAAAATAGACGCGTCGATGTCAAATGTTGCATCAGTTGCATCTTTGAACTGAACTATCTTATTGGGTTCGTCTAATACTTTTTGCGTCCTGTCCACAACTGTAATCCGGTTTCTATTGCTAGATTTGCAATCGAGTCGTCAAAACGTTGTTGGGCGCCTTTATTGATGATTGTATCAACCGGAGCTGGCATTATTGTTGTCGATTAAAGAGTAACTGCCCTTGGTTCAAGATTTGGTTGTCAAAATTAATAGTTGTCATAGACGATCTAGAATAGATTGAACCACCTGCAATTCTTTATTTTTTACTGATCCGCAGCAACCCTTTTGATGCTATCATCGACTTGTATTTTAACATGTTTAGCGATCACTGCAGCGCATGATGTCTGAGCCCCACCTCTGACGCTCCTGTGAACATTCATCGGGCAACATCACCGAGACCGTCTCCTTTAAATGTCACTTAAACGAGTTTTATCAAGTTAACAACGTGCATAGGTAACACGCGTCAACATAAGACTGTGCCAGTTATTGAATATCATGTCAATCTCTAATGTACAGTTTTATTTACAAAGTGTCCCTCGGAGCTCCAACGAGTGTCCGTCCTGGTCCACAAGGGTAAAATGAAGGTGTGTCAGCCACCGATTGTGGTATGGAAGATAAATTTGCGCCCTCGTAGTAATCGATATCAGATCAACCGGGACCACACTCGGTAAAAACCCAAAGAATATGTAAGTCTGCGAAGCGATAGTTGATGAAGCTGAAAGTTTCGCTCGTTAACAGCCACTGATGGGCGTTACATGTTTAGATTAACCCGTGCCGTTGTGCTGATCCTGCCAATGGCTGGCGCTGTATTGTATCCCATGCGTAATATTCGCTTGTCCTCGGGAATTTCATTAATATCTTCCGGATAGTAGAGAACTTTTCTTAGCGACAACTGTCTGAAATTAATCTCATACTGTAGATATTCGATTGGTGTCTTCAGTGAGTTCGTGTATTAACGCTTGAATTTTTTCCAGATTGAAACTGCTATCTGTGAGCCACCACTGATAAATCAACGTGGCCTCATTGATGATTTTTAGCACTTTGCTACCGGCTCGAACCGACCCTACAAGTGTTTGCACCAGATCTGCAAGGTTGTGGGCATCATATGGCCCACGAAATCCTTCTCCTTGTTTCTTTAATGGTTGTTTCTATTGAATTTCTTCCCGCAGGGGAATTTTAGGAAGTTTGGGATCAGGTGGACATTGTACTTGTCCCTTGCGATTTTCTGGCAATATTCTTACAATTTGTTCTTTCAAACCAGATATCACTATTATTTTATTTACTTGGAATAGTGGCCTTCAAGTTCAATACAAACGAAAGTGAGTGGGTTTGACAATCAAGGGCTGTAACTCTACTCCGTGATGTAGAATGCTCAAAACTGAACTCAAGCGAGGTATCGTCGATATCAAGCTGCCTACAAAGTCGACTAAAACCCAATTAATATTAAATAATTATTGTGCAGAAATAACAAAATTAATGTGTTTGTAAACCAATGACTATAGGTCATCTAATTAATGATTTAGAATATTGATAATAAGTAGCATACAGTGACGTTTTAATACCGATCTCTCTATTTGATTTGATTTAAATCCAACCACGAACAAAGGTGGTGTTATGCGGCATTGAAAGCGTGTGAGTAGGCCAATCAGGAGTGATGACCCAGCTAAATGACTATGTTGAATATTCATATTCAAACTCACTGAACCTTCCTAGAATAGTTGCTTGAAACCTCATAATTAAGGACGTGACTGGATCTAACAGTGAAAGGCTATAACTCCACTAACGATGCAGAACTTTGACAATCAAACTCACCTATTATGTCTAGGCAATCAAATCGCATATCAAAGATCATACTAAATTTGGTTGAAATTTAATAATTAATATGGGATTATACTGCAGAAAAAGTGGATGGGCCTGACAATTACTGGCTATAACACCATTTCATTATAATGCAAAATGCTGATAAAAAAAAATAATCATCTGGAACGATAACTCCACTAAACAGATATGCATAAGAATGACAATGAAACTCAGAAAAGACCTCATTAATATGAAGTTCCGTATCAAACTTTGGTTGAAATCAAATAAAAGTCAAGAAATTTGAAGTACGGAAGAGAACGTTGTTGGTTTGATATTAAGGGGACATAACTCTGCCAAACGACGATGTAGATAGCTGACAATTGAGCTCAGCCAATGTCTCCTTAATATCAGCCAGTACAATAATAATAATAATAATAATAATAATAATAATAATAATAATAATAATGATAACAATGATAACAATAATGAGAGTTTTCCAGCGAAATAAAAGTGGGGCGAACGGACGGAAGAACTGATAAAAATACATACTGCATACGGCTCAGGTTTCACCACGCTCGTCTCAGCAAGAACATATAATATCAGATTCGAAACACCATAAATTGGTACGAATATTTCCGATAACACAGAAAACTGATTCAACTCACGCTTCATACCACCCAACCTGGCATAAACTGCTCTGCATCTTGTTGGGATACTCCGCAAACGCCCGGATGCTTCTTAGAATGATCTGCAACTGCCAAAGTACGATAATTAATATGGATTTGTTGACAGGTATTTGTTTGCTTAGATAGATAGATAGATAGATAGATAGATAGATAGATAGATAGACAGACAGACATACAGACAGACAGACAGACAGACAGACAGATATATATATATATATATATATATATATATATATATATATATATATATATAGATAGATAGATAGATAGATAGATAGATAGATAAATAGATAGATATATAGATAGATAGATTTAAATAGATAGATATATAAATAGATAGATAGATTTAGATAGATAGATAGATATAAATAGATAGATAGATAGATTTAGATAGATATTTATATAAATAGATAGATCTATAGATATATCTATAGATAGATTTAGATAGATAGATATATTTAGATAGACAGATGATAGATAGGTAGATAGATAGATAGATAGATAGATGATAGATAGGTAGATAGATAGATAGATAGATAGATAGATGATAGATAGGTAGATAGATAGATAGGTGGGTTGGTAAGTAAGCAGGCATTCAAGCACATGTAGATCATTCCACAGTCCTATCATTCATTTTCCATGTAGATCATTCCACAGTCCTATCATTCATTTTCCATGTAGATCATTCCACAGTCCTATCATTCATTTTCCATGTAGATCATTCCACAGTCCTATCATTCATTTTCCTTCCATGTAGATCATTCCACAGTCCTATCATTCATTTTCCATGTGTACGCTTATAGAGATCAAAGCTTAACTGAAAAACCGTATGTACATACATCTGGGCTGATAACCCAGATGACCGTTTTAAATATGTCTATTTTGTATTGAGTGTTATAAAGTTGTCATACGAAGTAACGTTTCAAAAAGGACATAAGTTCGACTAAATCAAAGATAAACAACGCAGAATAATTAAACGATGTGTCCTTAGCAGCAACAGTCATATAATACGGAAAGGTTCTTACCACGAACAAATTAAAAAAAAGATCTGATTACTAAACATTTTGTTTGATAACTAGAGATTTTTAATTGCAGGTTATCACTCACATAGCAAGTTTCGATGGAGAAACGATTACGCACTCGAATTATTGACAGTAACAGGACTGAATTTATTTGATTTCAGATTGCAACTAATGCAGTATGCACCCTGCAATACGAACTAATGTATGTGCTCTCTCTCTCTCTCTCTCTCTCTCTCTCTCACTTTTCAAGCTTCAATTTAGAGTAATAGAGCTGAATTTATTTGAGTTCAGATTGCAACTAATGTATTATGCCCGCAACAATAAGAACAAATGTAGGTGGTAAATCTGTCTTAACACTGTCTGTCTGTCTGTCTCTGCCTCTCTGTCTTTCCCTCTCTCGAAGAAGAAGAAGAAGAAGA
The DNA here is from genome assembly GCA_028554795.2 of Sinohyriopsis cumingii. Classification (NCBI taxonomy): domain Eukaryota; kingdom Metazoa; phylum Mollusca; class Bivalvia; order Unionida; family Unionidae; genus Sinohyriopsis; species Sinohyriopsis cumingii. The sequence goes on along the minus strand of CM068826.1, from coordinate 718,388 downwards.
AGAAGGAGACTGGTATCCATCTTAAATCCTAAATTTACATCTAGAAGGAAAAAAGCTATTTATTAAGCGCCCTATAGATACCTTTGACGTCAATTTATGTCAGTGTAACTACTGATACCAAGTCTCGTAAGAACAGACTCTGGCATCTCTTTCATAGATCTACACTAAATATGCTTGGCGTAGATCTAATGGTTACTCTACAATCACGCTGAATGAGAGACTATGTTCTCCTATGCAAGGATCTTCAATTAATTTGATGCAAAGCTTGGCATCTTTCGTTTTCTATATTATGTCTATAGCGCCAACAATTTTATGAGGCCATGTCACAAAATGCTCAGCAAATAATTCTCAAAACCAAAACAATTTTGTGATTCAGTCATATTGATACTTAGTCATAATTTACATTTTTAAAAAAAGATAACAAATAAAGGAAATTTTCATCATTATCAATCCTGATCAAATAAACGTAAGCTCATAAAATATTCACATTTCTCCATATAAATCGTTATACTCATATATTAGTTTAAAACGTCGAGAAACCGTCATTTTCTCCCAGATTTTCAGTGCAAGATTGTTTCTTGCCGTATTCATTTTCTAACTATTTGACCATGAAACTACCTAATACAGTTTACCGTGGGCTTAGAAGAAGGTATACATCTACTATCATGTATGTTGTATGGGCAAAGTTTAGTCGTCTCGTGAAACGCTCGCGTAACAAGATATACTATTATTTTGTTTGTTGCCTACACGATACGCGATATTGAACTGACACACACTTCGTGTCTTGTAGAATTTTGTAAACAAATTCTGCACAAAAATACTATTATTTTTTAAAACGTTTTTTACATGGATAACTCGTTATGGTGTCTGTGCATTATTAAAAGTCACGGTGTGCGAAAATAAAAACACAAAAAACAGCTACCATGATTTATTCTCAGCCAAGTGGGGAACGTGTTCAAATAACTAATTTCGAAATTAGTATTTCACGAAATGCCCGACCTGAGATTGACTTTCAACAATTTTAAGTTTCTACCAAATCGTGATACATTTAACAATCAAAATATATTCCTGATATTTCAAGAAAAATTGTGAACTGACATCTACAAGTTTTAGACTGAGCAACCACCCAGAACTCGCAGATATAAAGTGAGGGGAGACAAATCGAACTAAAGTATTGCTATCAGTACCTTGCGTATTTCATAGTCATTCCCGATATGACTGGGTAAATTGTCCTGGCTTGGAGTCGAAATATTATGATCTAATCGTGAATTCCATGAGTTGAATATGAAGTTTCTTCTTAATTAGACTTTAGAAAAGATAACACTACTTTCTTATGAATAATAATGAATATGCAGCTACAGTGAACTGAGGGGCCCCGAGTGGCCGAGTGGTCTAACGCGCTCTCCGTTACGGATCACTGCCATCTCACCTCTGTCTGCGTGGGTTCCAGTCTCGGATTCGGCTAATGTGGGTATGTGAGAAAGCTTGCCAGTAGCTTCTCGTGGGTCGGTGGTTCTTTCCGGGGTTTTCCCGGGTTCTTCCTCCACCATTAATACTGGCCGCCATGTATAGCCTATCGTGTGCTGAAAAATGGCATTAAACCCTACAACAACAACAACAACAACAGCGAATTGAGCATGTGTATCTAATTGTCCTCTCCTTGTCACACTGATCAATATAAATTTCAAATTCTTACGATTTACGTTCTATGACATGTCTTTTGTGCAAACTATCTGTTATTTTTTAATTAACTTAGTCCATTTCGCTGAAATCTGAAAATGGCAATGCAAAAGATACATGAAAACTATATAGCTAGACCATTCCCTGAAAATCAGTCTCCCAGTTGAAGATCAAACAAAAATAGAATTCATCCACTACTGAGGTCATTTCAGCTTGCAAACGAACGATTATTGATGTGTGGAAGTCGACTTAACAAAACTGCGCTTTTTTGTAAAGAAAACCAATGACACTTTGTCGACCATAATACTACAGACATTTAATTTTAGATACGAGGGGCATGTTAAAAAAGTTCAGAATACCGGTGCTCTGTACAATAAAATTCTTTAGCAGTGAACAGTACGCCAGTGAATCCACTCAAAGATGTTCCCATGTAAGTCTACACTTGTTCACAGTCTGTTTATTCACTTAGCAAATGCTATTTTGTATTCACTCCTTTTTCTATGTTGTTCATACGCTGGAAAAGTGCATTTCCAACCACATGGCGACTTCCAAATATTCTAATATTCAGCGAAAAACCACTTGGAGCTAAATATGGGCTGTATCGGGGATGTGGCAAAGTCCTCCACAACGATGGACTGATGCGTCAGTGAATTACCATAGAATATATGAATACCTCGGATACCGGCGCTTAGTAGTGTTCTATAACTTTTGGCAACACTATGAAGGATTACCAGATGTCTGCGACATTAGTATAGTCAGGCACAGCTATATGAACTAAGTGACCCATTGCATACCCCTCCCAAAAGAAAAGCTTGTATAAAACTTTCTTGACACTCCGAATACATCAAGTGATTTATAGTCTCTGCTCGTTTCCACCGATCCAAAAGTTGTAATCTTCTCTTGAGTCGGGTTCAAAAAAGCAAATCCATGTTTTATTCACTACGGCAATTTCATTCAAACGTCTCTGTAACGCTTTTCATATTTGGTGAGTAGATATGTTTGACAGCTTTAACCAGAGTCTGTTTTTGATCAGCCTTCAACAAACGTGGAACCACACCTTGCACAAACCTTTCAGAACTTCAGATGATTCTTCAATATAATTAAAACAGTTGATGACTTAAAACCCTTATTAATATAAATATCTTCCCTGGTGCGTTGAGCACCTTAATCAGTTGTCGCATTCAAGGCACGTGGGTCATTTTCCATGGATTTGCGACCATCCTTTAAACAATGAAACTGCCCCGAAATTGTAGGACATGACAGAGAATTACATCCGTAAACTTAATCAAGTCGGCCGTGCTATCAGTCGAAAAGTAACCCAAGAGCGCGTGGAATTCACGCTATGCGCGTTGCTCAATAACAGATTTGTTTTCCTTCTCCCGACATTTATGATCACTGTCATTTACCTATCTTACTTCACGCGCATATATATCCAGATGTCCCGTGTGTTGCACGTGCAGATGCAGAATATTTGGTAGAATATTATATATCTATTGATCGACATGAAATGTATTAACAAGTTCGACGAAACAAAAAAGTCACAACAAAATATTACAACTTTTAAAATAATTCTCGTATATTCAATGAAAGTGTTATACCTCTTTCCGCTAAATTATATATACTGTTTGAATTTACGGACAGGAGAGACTAAGCAAAGGCCCGATGCGCTCTCCTAAATATCTTAGGAAGCAAATGCTGGAGGTAGAAGCCGAGTTGCTCAGTGATTAGTGTACTGGACTAGCGACCGAATGGGAGCGGGTTCAAACCTACCCTCAGTCCAGATCGGTTACTGCGATGCACTTAAATTGAATTGCCTGGGCAATAAATAACCTACTTGTGTCGCTGTACCGTAAATACCAAAGCAAACCATACCGGAAGCGACTAAAGTATGATGTCATACAGCCACACAACGTGTTAGATGGAAATGAAAAGCAACGTATTTACTATTCCTTTATTTTCTATATAAACTTTAAAAATGCTACGTGTAAATCACGTGCAAACTGTTTATCAAAATATCTTAGGAGCTTCTTATCTGCGTGATATTTTCTCACGAAAGAGATGTGAAAATCGTTAATATCATACATATGTTAACCTGACCACGTGTTATCAGACCACAACTGCAAAGTGTGCCAACAGTGAACAATCGCTAAGGATAGAAAATAGAGCACATTTGTAACTCGCTTTGAGGATAAAAATTAACGAAATATTAATAACACACACACACACACACACACACACACACACGCGCTAAGAGCTCGTTCGAAGATTCTAGCCACAAACTTCCTCTGATAATAAAAGGGTGCCTCAGTAACTCAACTTTCTGTGTCCAGACATCTGAATATATATATATATATATATATATATATATATATATATATATATATATATATATATATATATATATATATATATATATATATATATATATATATAAAATGAATAATTAAGTCTTTGTACTATTGTAACTTACATCATCATCATTAACTCGCTATTAAATGCTTTCTTCCACTGACAAACATCAAGTTAGGCATTGCATCGATTAAAACATACTTATGAAAATATGTCATTCCTTTCTACATTATTATTATCTGTGATGAACAAAGTTACAAAAAATGAGAAAATTGGAAGGCTTGTTGTTGGAGACACAAATAGCAATACGTCCTTCCTCAGTGTATGGGTTTCAGTCTTAAATCATCATCAGTCAGTGGAAGTTTGATACGTTATCTACACACGTATATCAATTTGTGATGACCAGGTACACTGGATTTCGTTATTTACACATTCTAATCACTTATCATGTATTCACATATATATATTCCATGCGATGATATAAGTATAATCATTTTGAATAATTCAGTGTCACTCTTCATCTGTTTCCTCCTTGGATTCAACAAAGGAATTGTATAGAGTTACAAATAACGGCTTGTATTTCCGAATGAAATGACGTGCTGTATTCAGTTGCTTTTTACCTTGATTTTTCCAGCCTTTAAATGTCCTTAAAACATATTTAGTGGTGCTGTCAACATTCAGAAAGAGATCTCTCCAGAACCCCGTCTTGGAAAAGCTGTGATCATTTTCTACGTCATCTAAAAGCTCTTCGTAATCTGTCGCTTTACAAAAACCTGACTGCGATCCGTATATTTCCATATCCGTAATTCTGTCCGTTGATTTCGTACTTCTACCATTGTACACATGATTATAGACTTTAGTGACACACATAATGATGCCAAGAAATAGCAAAACCTTTCTGTCACACAGCATTGACATCCTTAATTATATTACAGAAATTAAGTCAGATTAATCAGTACCATTATGCAATATTTCAAACACATTCGTTATATGCATAGGGAGAGGCTGACGCACTCTATGAACAATCTATGAACTAAACAACATTATCAACCACTATCATAAATGTCAAGTTTCTATATATAGATCTTACTCGAATCTGACCCCTCTTTTGTTCCTCATTTGCATGTATCTGCTGATAATTGAGATATCTGTCACAGTGAGTACGTGTATTTATTTTTATATATGTGTAAAATGAAGATAGGCAATACCGTTTTCATAGCTTTAACGGTCTCAGTACACATCCATGTGTACGATTTGGGAAGCTAAACCCAATTCTCTTTAAGCTCACTCACTCTGCTTGAGAATTCCGATCCCCATTGTACGAAGGTTAATTAGGCGCTAGATCATGACAAAAAAAAGGCAGTTGAAACCGAGATATTTTAGATGTTTTCCTAATTATTCTATATCTGCCCTTTTCACAGTTTCTATTGAAAAGTGACCCCAGTTGTATGGAGTGCAAAACAAATGTGTTTCCGGACGGCCGATCCTCCCTGTTTTCGTTGCGGACCCTAGCCCATACCCACAAGGGTAAGTAGATAAAATAAAATATAAAATAAAATGAAATAAAAAACAATGTTCCCGAAATTGATTTATGCATCTATTTGAACCGGTTTTACCCGGTATTTGATGCCCTTATTATATTATATAGAGACTTTCCAAGGGCGCACGATAGCGTGGTTCGCGCAAAATTTGTACTAATTTGCGCAGTTGGAAAGCGGTGATACGCAGTTACTCCGGCATTGTTTCAATGAAAATGTATTCTGAGCAGTATACAATTTTATTGAGCCGGTCACCCTTAAAGGGCTTGTCGCGACGCAAGTCAAGCCGATAGGAAGCTCTTGTCGCGACGTGTTATTTTCGTAACTATTTACACACCTATTTTCTTCAGTTTGACAGGAATGGTTGGTAAACTAAATTTGACTGGCAAATTGAGCCCCATAAAAAACATTCTGTCATAGGAACTTTGCATCAAGGAAGTTTTACAAATGCGAGTTTCTAATATGAGCTATCAAGAAGACACAAAATGGCTGAGGGCCAGTGTGGCTCATTTTTAGATGATGAATTCGTTCGGCAAATACTGGCTGATCATAGTGATGAAGGCAATTTATTTTTAAAATTAGGAGGTATATCAGATTATTTGAGCTGTGAAAGTGTTAATGGAGATGCTAGTAAGTGATTTTGAACCCGAAAATGGCGTTAATTACGAATCCGATGAACATGCTGGATGGACTAAAGCAGACGCTATGACGGTCAACTCCTCATTTCAAAGTTATTTCGAAATTGAATGTAGAAAAGGCTGTCAGACAAATTAAAACAAAGACAATTTAAAAGTAGATTGCACATGTCGTTTATTTTCTCGTCACACTTTAGCCCTTCGGGATCATGTGCTATAAAAATATATAACCCTGATAGAAAGAATCTAATAACTTAGAATCTTAAAAAAATTAACTAAGAAGTAAAGCTATTTATCTGACTAAAATACCTCCTTTTGAACAAGTAGAATAGGGCATTAATGGACTGTAAATCCTTATACAGCATTATGAAATAGTCATAATCATTGGCAGCTCAGCCTCGGGAGACCATGCGAGGAGCGCCCTTGGAGTGTCGTCTGTCTCAAGGGTTTGCTGACAGCTGGCCTCTCCTCACATCAGCGACTGCTATGCCCTTGCGGACCGTCAGTTTCTAGGTGCCTCGCTCCTCGGCCTGCACTTTCCAGACGTCGGGTGAAATGTCGCATGCCTTCATGTCCCTCTTGCACACATCCCTGAAACGAAGTAAGGAGCGGCCGACTCTTCTAGAGCCAGTGGCCAGCTGTCCAAATAGGATGTCCTTTGGCAGCCTCCCAACCTTCATGCGTCGGACGTGTCTCAGCCATCGAAGGCGGCGTTCACCCAGCAGGGGTACATGCTGAGGCTGTTTGCACGCTGAAGGATCTCGCTGTCTTGCCAGTTGATTTTCACGATGCGCTTCATGCACCTTGTATAGAAGGAATTGGAATTGAGCTGGCACTCTTGTCTCGTATAGGTTCTCCATGTCTCACTTCCATATAAGAGGGTGCTGTGAACGCCAGCCTGGTAGATTTTGATCTTGGTGTGCCCTGTCAGCGCGTTGTTTTTCCACACCCTCTTCCTTAGGCTGGTCATGATGGTGTTTGCCTTTCCAAGCCTTCTGCCAATCTCCACATCGAGCGAGAGAGTGTTGCTGATGGTTGACCCCGGGCAAGTAAAGTTGTTAACTGCTTCCAGGGTGATACCGTCGATTTTGATGGAGGGGGCAGTGGTGACATCTTGCGCGCTGACGTAAGTCTTTTTCAGGCTGATGGTGAGCCCGAACTGTTTTCATGTATCAGCGAAACGGTCTCCCAGTCTCTGATGGGGCATCCTCTGTGTGGGTCACAAGTGCCGCTTCATCAGCAAAGAGCATCTCCCTGATGAGCACCGACCTCACTTTGGTGTTCGAGCGCAGTCGTGCCAGGTTGAACAGCCTCCCGTCGGACCTGGTGTGCAGATATATGCCATCATTGGACGAGTCGAATGCGTAGGACAGGAGCAGGGAGAAGAAGATCCCGAAATGGGTCGACGCCGATACGCATCCCTGCTTCACGTTACTGTTGATGGGGAAGGAGTGTGAAGAGGATCCATCGTACAGGACTGTTGCGTTCATATCGGCACGGAAAGAAATTATCATGTGGGGTGGGGGTGGGGGTGGCAGCCGATCTTCCTGAGAATAGTAAATCTGGGGTAATAGGAGATTGCTAAGTCAAGAAAATTAAACTTTGGCAAAGATTATATTAGTAAAAATCTTATTTTGGAGCAGAGGTATCCAAAAGACAATATTTGTGAACTGTGAAAAAATTATATATAACAACAATAAAGAAAAGTTTTTAAAATTGTTCGAGCTAGCTATGCTCCCTCAGACAGCAGACTGCGAAAGGGGATTCCGCTTACTTTTCTGAGTGACAACTGCTGGACATGCGCAGCACTGTATCTAGTAAGCTGAAATGTTTTGGATTATAGTGAAAGTAAAACGATATCCGCCAACGAAAGCTGTGTAGGTACAAGTTCTTATTCATTGGCAGAGAATACATACAAAAATAGAGAGAAATAAATTTATTTCGATTTAAATATGCATAATTTATTAAATATTATCAACTTATCATTGATGATCATAAATAATCTATAATTAGAACTTTTCAGATATGAACTGACAGTATCCAAAAGGTGAATCAATATACGTTCCATTTTAGAATTAACATCGAGTTATGTCCCTTTGTAGAATTCTAATAAACTTTTAAGATTATGAAGTTTTATAGCATCAGATTGTAAAATTTCAGCTAAGAAATTATTTGTTGATAAATAAACAATTCAAAGGAAGCACAATAGAAGTGATAATATATTTGTAAATTGTACTGTTTAGCAAATATATTTTGAAACGTAAAGTGAGCTCAGCCAAACTAAACCATATATTGAGCATGTGCTTCTGACATACCCACCCACCCACCCCAAAAATGTGGATACCATCATGTGTATTAGATAATTCCATTTTATAAAGAAAAAAAGAAACAGCTGCGTTGCTAAAAGTTTACTGATGAGAATTAGAAATACCCCAAAACACTGTAGGCAAAATACTTTAAAGCGTGTCCAGCTCATCCAAAACGTTATTGAGAATGCCCTTCGGACAATTGAAGTGACCAAATACAATAAATTTATCAGTCAAGTTCATATATAATCATGGAACTTAAATCTAGTGGATACACATTATTAAGTCGGTGACTCCGTTATATTTCGTTTAACAGATTTTCCATTTCCGAATTAACAAAATAAATTACCTTAAATTAAAAAAATCTTGAAACAATTATTAATGTGTGTAGAGATCTGAGATTAAAAAAAGATTAAGTTAATAAATGTTAAATCTATGTCTGTTAATGAGTTTATATGATAGGTGACGGATTTGTCCAGCATATTTCATTGTACAAGTTACCAAATACAGAACAGTAGATGTTGCACAGTTAGTATTAAAATGCATCTTAATATTTCTTAGATGTTACTGCTGTTGAAAGAAGTATTTTTATTAACGAAAGAACAGTGCGAACATCTGGGTCTATTTTATTTAGCTGATGCACCATGACTTTTAAACTTTTAAAAAACTTAACTCATTTATTATTGAAATAAAATTGTGAAATCTGATGTCAGAGCCAATATATCGTACTCTCCAGTTATTGTTGGCATACGAGTAAACACACTTATATTTCATATGTTAAGTTCTTCCATTCACCTTTATTTCATCACTGTGTGATTTCAGTTACAACTTTGTTACACGCAACTACTCTTGCGTCTCTATTGACACTCTGCTAAAGTATATTATTCTGGTTGGATATCGTGTTCTGGGAAAGCAATTACCGTCAACATGGGTATTCATCGGCAGCATAAGTTAACTCCCTTGGAACATATAGTTAAGAGATGAAAAGAATGTGCGCCTGGGCAAATTACAAACATATTAAAGAATGAGGAAAAAGATAAGGTTACTAATTATATACATAATATGGTTAATAAATTGATTGGTAGATAAATTGAGTTGTGTGAATGAAATTACGTAGATGTAAGGTCTCTTCTGTTCTTTTTTGTGACGAATCTGGGCTACAATTTCGCGTAGGATTTTAATTTAATGATAGCAAGAAATCTATTCCTTTTAGGGCGTCTTGGATTTTACTCTAGTTCAGAAGGCACCCTTGGACATTTCGAGATATTGTTTGGGTAAACAAGAATTTCAACGAATTTTCTCATAGCATTGAACGGATGTCATAGAAAATTAAATATTTTCGAAGATAATCCGCAAATACGTGTAAAGCTCGAACAAGTTATTTTGAAAATGGAGTTTACGTCATTTTGGCGAAGATCTGACAGACACGATGATTACAAGAAGCCTATTTACTTATTCAGTTCAACATAATTTTGGGGTTATTTTCCCACAAATTTTCACATGGAGCTTCGAATATCAAAGAGTTTTAGGACCCAGTCTTACTTTTTCAGTGCATATATTTGAGCATTTTGCGATAGCTACTAACCACTGTTTTGCACACACACCGTAAAACAACAGTGCGGTAAATACCGTATTTTTTTATTGTTTGAGACTTACCCTCAGCAATCAAAATGTCAGTTTTGGCTAAACAATAGAATTTAATACTCAGTAAAGGTTATATTTTTGGTATTTAAAACCAATTAGTTCTTTACAGGATATTTGGATGATCTGATCTGGGCAGACTTTGTATTTATAAATAGGGACTAAAATTGGGAAGATGTGTTCATTGACTGCTCTTTGGCAGTATTTTTATTATTTCAATGACTTGTTGAAAGCTACTATTGTTACGGTCAAATAGAGTTGTAAAATGGTCAATAGATGACAGGATAAATCATGTTAAAATGTAAAACATGTTTCTTTTTCGATCCTATTTCTCAGTAATGCTGTCCTCATATAACTGTGCTTGGAATAGAAACAGGTAATGGAAAAGTTCGGTCACCTACACAGCTTAATGAAATTAAAAATCCCAAGCCAAGAGTGACTGAAAGGCACGTAAATCTCTATGCAGTATTATCACGTATGGAAATAACCCAAATAAATAAATAAATAAATAAATAAATAAATAAATATATATATATATATATATATATATATATATATATATATATATATATATATATATATATATATATATATATATATATATATATATATCTTGTATTTAACATTGTTATCCACACTTTTTAACGAATTTTCAATAAGCTATTGAAATAGTCTGAGTGTAATCTTTCATAAATTAAATCTATATAAATATAAGAAGAAAATCATACTTACGTATTGATTATCCTTTTTTGTTCTTAAATGTTGCGGCCTTTTGAGTATGTTCCTGGCTTCAGCAGGAAGTCGGTCCTTAATTGATGATTTGTTTTTATTTAAAAAGAAATAAGTAAAAAGAAGCTCGAGTAACCGCTCTAAATAAGAAAATTGCGTTTGTAAAATAATGTAGAATGTCTACTGACTTGTAATATATGTTTATGAACATTTCATTATTTACATAACTGCATTATGATCATAGGCAGAAATAAAGGATACATCTAGATCGATTAAGATATGATTTAGCTTGAATTCTATTATTATTATTATTATTATCATTATTATTATTATTATTCTAAAGTCAACACATGCAGAAGGTAGACATTTTATTGGACGTAAATCCTATACAGAATCATACACATATCTACGGAAATGTCATGCCAGTGAATTTGTATTGGATAAACTTCCGATAAAGGGTTTAGAAAAATATTCACCTCCTTGTTGGCTCGATAAATCTTCGGGTCGAAGAAAAGTCCGTCCCGTGCAAGAATGGGAACGAATTCATCAATGTTCTGGATGATTGAGAGGAAATCTGACTTGCCTGTATCAATGCTGAATAATAATAATAATAATAATAATAATAATAATAATAATAATAATAATAATAATAATAATAAATAACAATAATAATATAAATAATAATAATAACAATAGCAACAATAATAATAATAATAGCAACAATAATAATAATAATAATAATAATAATAATAATAATAATAATAATAATAATAATATAACAGCAACAACTGGAATGAAAGTAATTATTATAATCGTCGTCATCATCGTCATCATTATGAGGATAAGAAACACATTCGCAACTAAAACAGCAAGAACAGCGTCAACAATAATTATAACTTAGTTGCGGTGTAAATGAAGAAACAAATCAACAAAAACCACTATATCAACACAAACATGACAACAACAGCCAAAACAACAACAAGCAACAAGAAAGATATTTGGCCAAAATGAGATGCAGGGTTAACAGGGGCTCAGATATGCAAAGATATAATAATTAAAATATATTTGTTATGATATACCGTAGTTTACCTTATTTTGAATAAATAAATATACCGATAGACAAATATAGACATAACATAATGCATACATTTTATCAATTCGTTTAATTTAACTTACTTTTCATGACTGTATTTACAAAGTCGAGCACACAACACGGCTAGTCTGGCGTAACTACGGAATTTCACGATTGGTGGTACATTGGTCTAAAAAATAAAACAACAAAGAAATTTGTTATATATATATATATATATATATATATATATATATATATATATATATATATATATATATATATATATATATATATATATATATATATATATATATAGTCATAACAATAAATATTCTACACTGATATCTCGACCTGGTCCGGTGACCTAAGTGTTTAGAGCGAGATCCTAAAAGGCATGAGGTCGCGGGTTTGAACCCCGGCCGAGTCATACCAAAGACTTATAATAATGATACTAGCATCTGCCTCGCTTGGCGCTCAGCATGAAGAGGTTAGTATTAGGAACAGTCGGCTTGGTGTCAGGATAATGTGGCTAGGTGGGACATGTCTGCGGCATGGTACCTTAGTGCTAGACATCACTGTAAACTGTCATGCTGCAGACTGCGTAGCGATATGACTCAAACTGTTAAAGCTACGTTAAAAATATCTATACACAAACACGAATAACTCGTGATCAAAATTTATATTAAATCGGGGCCTAACTTGAGTTAAACAGTTTCACAGATGCGTTGATCCAAATGTGATGCAACTTGGTGTCGGATGGTTTAATTTGATTCAATTTGATGCAGAAGTACCGTAAAAGTTAAACAGCCCCAACGCTGCTTGGAAACAACATTCTATTTGAATTTCGCGTCTATTTTTTTGTAAGAACATGAAGAGAGTTTCATTCTAATTGAGTAATCAAACAATATCTTTCTTAAACACTCGTCAAATGAGAAACATACAAGTTTGAGTACATCGATATATAAACCGCTGAGGTTCAATACAGAGTTACGGCAAGGATTAGTCATTCTCACATTGAGCAGTTGCCGGGGGTTATAGAACTATGAGGTAACAGGCATACGGTAGTTAGAATCGGTTCAAACATCACTCATCAACTGCAATTTATAATTTTAAAAAATGACCGACCTCTTCCGGTCAGCAAAATTTTGACTGTGTTTACAAACTGTTCTTGTTAGGTTATATCTGAATTTATTTGAATTCTATTTATGCCGATAGCAAAGGCAAATTCCTAAAACGCATGCGCGAAATGTTAGCGTATTGGTAGAGGTGTAGGAAGTAAACTTAAGAAGCTGGAATAAACAACGGACCTTGGATGGACCATCACCTACTCATAGGCGTAGTATGTACACTCGTCTGCAAATATTATATATTTAACAAAGTGTGAACAAAACAACACACACACACACACACACACACACACACACACACACACACACTGTTGCATCCGAAAGAAGGGCACTGTCATTTTATTTTCCTTTAAATTTCAGATGGTTCTCGTCGTGGAATTATATTTAATTGCAAAGTTGTTTTCTTCACCGTGAATCATATTTCGTGGTTTTTCAGACTGATTTGGTTTAACTTTTGCCACCCACATTCTTTGTGTGATCATTTCTTCAAAGTCCTTTGATTATAATTAGTTTTGTATATATATATATTTGGTCATCACGATGACACCTTTTGAGTCTAGTATAAATAATTCAAGTTTTGTACTGTTTTCGAAGTACACCAACACGCAGTCGCTATTGACTTTCAATGTCATACTCCCTCTCAAAACTATCTATCAAAATAGCGGAATATTTATTTTAAATATTATACGTATAGAATTTCCGCTCTTCAATTAGGCGGACACACCCTTCCACTGTAAAACTCAGTTTGTACGATCGTGAATGGATATCCGAGATGGAAAACATCAGGGAAAGGTAAAACCAAGCATACTAATATATACACAGTCTATGATCATATTTACATTTGAAAGTACAAGTCAACATCTTTATTTTTAATTGACCATAAATTATTCTCTAATTTAACAGTGGCGTGGTATAGACCGAAAATGCACATATCAATGTTACAGGTTTCTTTTTTTCAACCGATGTCGGGTTCTATCACATTATTCTGGTTGCGTGTTCCATTAATGCTTACATGAAAATTAGATAACAAACGAACTCTTACCAATGCTCTTTATGATTTTATTATGCAAATAAAAGCGAACACGTGTCGTATTTTCACATATTTCGACCTTAAAGACTTTGAACAAGAATTTTAGTTCAGAAATGTATCCGAAATTCATTCATAGATACATTTATTCACACACACACACACACACACACACACACACACACACACACATACATACATACTCACGAAGGCCCATACATACATGTTACCTCTTACCCTTAAAATGTTGTCTCTTATCCCTTAAAATTCCCGAAAGTTGTTTTACATAGAATTCATTAAAAAAATCGATAGCCATAATGTTGCAAGAAACAAGAATCATTTGCAGCATATTGAATAAAAAACAATACTAAGTAGTTGTCACATCAGAAGATTATCTGAGGACAATGTACTGGTTGACTTTTCTAGCACTTCTTAGAATTTGAAGTCTTTTATTTTAAAACTGGCATTGAATTAATGTTGAGTTTTAAAACTATTTCTTTACAAATTCAGCTTAACTTCCCGTAGTAAATATGGCGTCCAATCGAGCTGTTTGGAGATTTAGATTCGGATTTGCGACGAATAAAGGAGCTATAGTCTATAAAGAAAATTTCATCGACCGGCAAGGCACGAGTGTTAAAAATAAAGACAATACTTTTTATAAATTATCTTCTGGAAGAACACTACATGAAACATCAGCCGCAACATTCTCAACACTTACCAGCCTATTTTTACATAACATTTACATACAAAAAGTCAATAGACGCTTGTGTATGGAAGAATGAGAACAGAAGCAAGAGTTTATTTTATCATACCCAGGTAGTATAAGAGAAAAACAAATAATTTTTTTAAAAAAATTGAAAATTGTGTTTTGAATAAGTTGAACAATAAACTCTCTTAGGATTCAAACAAAAAACATGTAAATGCAGTAATTGCGTATAATATTTAACTTAATATAATGCTGTGTTTTTAATGAGGTAAAAAAAATACATTCGAACGTCAAATTAACAGCACGTTTCTATCGAACAACACCCATCACTAATCTGAAGGGGATGCTTACCCACAATCGCAAAGAAAATATTTAAAAGTGGCTGCGTATCAGTGAAAAGCATATTTAACTGACATTCTGTTAACCTAAATAGCTGGCCTGTAAAATAAAACCGGAGTGTTCCTAAATCTCATTCGAAATCTCTATTGCTATTATATCAGTTATGCAAATTCATTCAGAATCATTTGGACCAATTTTGAAGGTTTTTCCAGCGTATGAATATTTCCTACTGAAACCGCTCTTTCAACTTCACGGCATTTAGTCTGATATACAAATAAGGTTATAAAAGTTGAGATCTTTCAACTTCAAAAAATGGACAAAGGAACAAATATCGATATGCATTACCTATGACGTCAAAACGATACCACTTTCTGTCGTGATATGGCATATACTTTCAACGCCCAGCCTCTACTGCGAGTATGTGATTACTGGTTCTAAATTTAAGCAGACGGAAATATGTATTTCAGTGTGGAGATAATTCGTAATTTTCAAAAATGACCTAAAAGGGAAATAACGCCGACCTTTGGATGAAATCACGACTTTTGCATTTCATTCTTCGATATATAAGTCGGTAACGGTTTGAACAATCCTAACTTTTGTAGCTTGGGGTATATTTATATAGTCCTGATAAAACAGATCGATTTGTACGTATTTATTTCAAGTGTTTATATATTAGTCTAACAAATATAGAAATTATTATCGTGTATGTGTCTCTAACGTTTCTTTTGTAGAATTAAAGTCAAATTATTTATGATATTACTGCTGTTTATTATGAAATGTCCCCTATTCGAAGAATAAAGAAAACTGAATGTGGAAAAGTTGATAGAATTTTAGGTGCTATTTTCAAACTAATCTAAATTCATTATTTGATGATATCGATTGCGACAACTCTGTTTTAACATATGATCCAAAATAGCGAACGAATTACAATAAAATATTTATAATAAATTTAAGTTCTATAATACAAGAAATATATCAAAAGTGTTCAAGAAAGTGTACATGAAATAAATATGAGACTTGTATTGATGCATAGTATTGTACAAGCATGTACACTTCTTGAAACAATTTGAGTCCTGTTTGAAATTCAACTGATCTCATTGACTTTCTGCAAATATGCCCCTTGCGTTATACTGGTACCGTTCAATGACAAACAATGTTAATTGATCACTACTTTGATTTATCTCAAAGCATGTACCTATTTACCACTGTGTAACAGGCAACAAATTTGGACAGATCTACGGGCATCTTAAAATCTGGACCATTACGAGAATCCAAGGGTCGAGTCATGATTCGATTTTTTGATGCTGACAACAAGACGTGATCTAGAAATCAATATTCGAATTTCTATGATAATTATATTTTGGCATATACCTATAGATTTTATGAAAAATAAAATTTAAAAAAGAACGTAAATGAAAAAAATTCTGAATATATCAACCTTTCTAATACAAGCTTCATCTTAAGTCATAAACCAAATTTCAATTTTTGACCCTCTGATACGCTCATGAATATCAGTTTTATGCAAGAAGTGTGTCACTCATTTTCACTACTAACACTGTTCTTCGACTCATGAGGGCAGCAGACCCGTATGTGTGATTTAGAGCTATTGTATCATGAAGAATATCACCATCTGAATAAGTTTATATCCAGGTCCGGCTGATAACCTTTGAACTATTTCTGGAGTGACATTGTGAGAGGCTCTGATGGACTCAAGGTACTAATTCAGTTATCATAGTAAACCTATGCAAACACCATGACATTAAAAATTAAATAACTTAACATTTTTGAGTGCTCATAATCAAACCTATATTTATCAGTATAGATGAAACCTGGATGTCAGCTTCTGTGTAGAGGAAAAGATATGAGGCGCGGCATTTTCTGGACCTGCATGTGTTTGAAACATGTGCTTTCAATTCCGCACCAAAGAGTCAGGTGCTAATTTTAGTAATGAGTGTTCCCAACTCAAGACTGAAATTCCATCGATAAAACAATGTCTCTAACAAAAAATTCCACTCACAACTAGGATTAGCTCTCAAAAGATTCTTTTTCCTACAACATAACTTACATTATCAACCAATCCTGGTCAGCCTAACCCATATATACTCTATTTTAGGTACACCCATTTCCATACTGGTTCCAATTTTTCCATACTTTTAGTACCGTGTGTCACTTGGTACTTGATGGTACTCATTTCCATCATTTCCATTTTCATGTCAAGTGAGGCTACAACAGTTATCCACGCTTGTTCATTGTAACCAGGAAATCTCGAGGAAAAGGTAGTTTCAGTCTCGTTTTGAAAGTGTGGTAATATGGGTTTAAAAACAAAACAACAAAAGACTGTATCGTTATCCTACATTTGGGATTTGACGGTAAAATTATGGCTCGTTCCTGGGTAACTGTGGGCGATATGCCAAAAATTAAATTATGCCAATTACCAATTAATTATCCTATTTTCTGTGAAAATGTGACCTGACTTAAGCATCTCATGAGTGTAATATGTTGGAAAAACTCACTGAAGTTTTTAAATACCAAATAAAAACTGTAAACAGGAGACATTCCATTTAGTCATCGTAAGATTAATGTAATAAATGTGGAGTATGCGCATTTGGTTATAGCGCCCCGTTTTAAGGAATTCTTAGATTTGTGTGATTACTTGTGTATTTATTGGAATTAAGTGCAATGGAAATATTCCTAGCCCGAAAAAATAGCCAGTTACTAGGAGCAAACGTTTCGGAGTGAAGTGTTAGTGAGTTTCCATGATGCCATGGTTCACTAGTAGTGAATTCCGTCCAAAACCGAATGAATGTCCCTGTCGTAAGATAGTCCATATTAAAATCCAGTGGTGTACATTGGTCGTGTGACTGCAATGGAAGTATTTACGGTAGGAAACCGGTAAATTACACAAAGGAATAAATAAGAAGGGACTTGGGAGATACCGTTTATGTCGCCATGGGGCAAATGTGGTGCAGTTATATTGGCGAAATGTGCCTGGAAGGCATACATTGACTGGCCTAAGGTGGAGGAGTTAAAATAGTTCCCAGTGTTAGGGGATACTTGTATAGATCTCACTGGATAGTTTCGTAATTTGACACCCCCCTAATTTTTAAGGTAGAAGGCATGAACCTAATTATCACAAGTCTAGCATTTATAAATTCACACATACGCTAAATCTATAATGTGGTTTAGATTTACTTTGAGTTAGGCTTGGAAATAGGTTGGCTTGTTGGTGACTGTCTTTCACAGTTAGATTAGCATTGGAGATCAAATGCGTAACTTGGGCTGCAAATGAGCTGCCGACTTGGCTTAGGTATTTATGTGTGTCTGCTACAGAGGTAAATATTTAAAAATCTAGATGGTTGAGGGGTGATGAAAAGTATGCTAATTTGTTATAGTACTAGTGAACTTTATTCATGCATAAAGCACATACTGATTCTTTTAGCTGCCTTGTCACAGAAAAATATTTAAAATAGCTATTTCTTGTCAAAAATGAATGTAAAATTTAGGGGAATTGGTGACAGCATTGGTTCAGTATATAAGCCACCAGTTGCATCAGGAATTAATCTGATTACTACAGTCAAAATCTCACATGTATGCTTTCTACAAAAATCATTAGTTTGTTTTTATTTGTATCTTCAGTGTAAAATTATTCTCATTTTTCTGTAATTGGTCATTGTCGGATGAAAATTCACCAGATAAACTGTCCAGTGAGACCTATATTTTCTAAGGCGTGAACGGTTGTCGGCACGGAAACATGATGAAGATAAACCATGCAGATGTGCGGTTGATAGCTATTTGGTAGGTTGTTTTATCTGTGGTCTTGCATTAATTAGAGTAAAATTTAGGGATAGAATGGACACGTTGGGCTTTCTAATTTACAACTGAAGTTGTATGGAAGTCTTTGGAAAGTCGGGGCAAACATAACTTTTAGCGAGAATCGCGTCAGGGTTTGTCAAGTAAATACCCCTGTGCGTGTAACATTATATTTAAAATTTATAGAAACTTAAAGAAGAAAGAATGCCGATTTAATACCTCTATGTGAATAAACTAATCATAACAAGATCGCCTCATCAGACAATAATAAACTAATCATAACAAGATCGTCTTATCAAATAATAATAAACTAATCATAACAAGATCGCCTCATCAAATAATAATGAACTAATCATAACAAGATCGCCTCATCAAATAATTTGGGAGCGATGAGACTTCCTCGGAGCAAGAAGAAATGTTTTAAAATGAGTGTCCCGGCAATCAATCAAAACATTCATTATTTGCAAAAATAAAGCGGAGTGGCAGCTTCTCCACCACGCTGCAGCCCCTTCCCCATACACACACACAGAGGCTGCAGTGTTCTTTCGTGATGTGGAAATAATTTCATAAATTGGAAAGAAAGGAACATAACACTTTAAATTTCAGATTAAATATATTGATGTTTAAGACAATGAAGCAGATGTCTACTTCCGTTTATTCCGTCTCTTACAACTATTACAGCTAATATTACAAAAGTTAAGGAAATATATGAGTCAGTTTAGTTACCTTTTATTACTACCTGTTCGCCTTGATTGCTTTTGTCTGGATGAATGCAGAATTAAAACTTGTGATTAAAAAGCATGCTCACTAAAAAATGAGAAATATGGTTTTGATCAGTGATATATATTTTAAAAAAAAACATAATTTACCTTCTTGTTTATATTCAAAACTTTGAACAGCGTACGATGTACGTTTATGTCATCCCCTGCACCTCGGTTCGATTTTAGTCTCAACTTTCCCTGTCTTGCAGACGACATTTTCACGATATAAAGTTTTGCTGGATGCAATAAAGCTTCACCAAATTCCGCTTTCTTGTCTCTATTCGCAAATTAAGTGGCGATCTTCCTTTTGAAATTAAGCACTTTCATAAATGATCCTTTTAAAACGATACGTGATTGCAGCATATTAATTACCCCTAAAACAGTCTGTATTTTCAGAAAACCATTTGCTGTATCCACAGTCGTACGTTCACCGACTAGGCCATTTTCACTATGGAATTTAGTTTTGATTCAAAACTGTTTGTTTTACACGGTCAGTCATCCTAGGTATGCATTCAGTTTAATCGAGACCTATCACCACAACTCAGAAGTGATAATTATGTGAATAGATGGATATCGAGTCAAACTCTAACAGTATACACCCTTCCATAGCAGCAGAAAGGGGTTTCCTTTTGTACACATCGTGACCGATGTCCATTTTTAAAGCCTCGCAAATTATTCACAAGTTGTTAACTAACTTTTGGCAGAAAATATACGCAGAATAACAGGATAATCAGTGGTGGCAAACTGCTTAGTAGTGGAGACAGAAAGAAACTAATGTTTGCCTGGTTTGTTTAATAGGTAAAAAAAATTCACATCAAATATGCCATCACACAGTTATAGCCCCAGTGGAAATAGAACGGATGAAATGCTTATCTTCCGAGGAAGGATCACCGCAGAAACGCTAAATCGCCACAGAATGAAGTCTTTAGTGCCCTTTGTATGTAGTGTATATCTAAATGGACCATTAAATTTATTCTCAGTTTAATAAGATATATTCCAATGGAATTTTTCCATAAAAGACCGATTTAAGTCGGTTCGTCAAAACGTATAAGTAATCAATATTTCATTCAAGCTTTGTGTATTCATGAGCTTAATCATGTTTCCAGTTTTATCAAAGGTAATCGGACTTGAAAAAAGGCAACCGCAATGATAACGCAAAAGGTGATTCTTGAGCCGTGATCTATCCTCCTTAGGATATCGCAAAATCAAGAAAAAAAGTGAAAATATTTCGCTTTCCCCCACCTTTTATAACGACCTGTATTGGTGTCGTATTATAATGAACTCAGCACGAAGAGCTGCAATTAATTACAGATACACACTCTGCACCCTTGAAATTAAATGAACAGGAATGGACCATCTTTTTCATTATAACAACCTCGTTATGACGGACAGTTAGTATATATTTAAATTTGCTCGTCCTATCATAGGACTGATGAGAGGAGTTAACTTAGCTCTATCAGTGGAATTTGATAAAGTAAATCATTTTCATGCTTGATGGAAGATGCAGTTTGTTTTTTCAGTCCAGCAAAAATATCGTCCAAATCTTGGATAAATGGACAGTGTCTTTAACACTGTTTGGTAGATTACAATGGAATCGTGCAATTAGTATTATTTTGTGTTTCTTATATCCAAAATAGCTTCCACATGATTGATCAACCATTCCAAATGATGAATAGCGTAGAAAGAGTTAGAGTTTCCTAAGATCTGTCGATAACAAGCTACTTGGTCGTCAAATGAATGTAATTGAAAAACGCATACTCTGCATATCGATAAAGTCTTTAATGGTTTATGCCCCACACCCACCCCTTTTATGATATTATGGAATTATATCGCCTAATCGATTTTATGAATGGATAACCAATTACAAGTCCAAGCATCAGTTGATTTCGAACATATTTGTTCAGAAATTGTGTGTTGTTTTCTTTTGGATGTGTAACTACCAAAGTATATAAACGAACATCCATAGCAATTAATGTCGCTTTTAGTTACATGTAAGAAATTTTTATTGGACAATACCCTCACAGTGTATAATGTAGCAATGACCCTACTAATTCCAGGAGGCAGGGTTACTGTCATTATGGACTGAATGCACAGTCCGCAAGAATGTGTGGGTAGAATTTCGTATCCTTTAAAAGTAATATTGCATTGAATGCTTACCTGACCGCTCCGGCGGCCTAATGGTTAGAGCTTCCGCCTCGGATGCGGGAGGTTGAGGGTTCGAACCCCGGCCGAGTCATACCAAAGACTGATAAAAATGATACTAACATGATAATACAAGGCGCTCAGCATTAAGAGGTTAGTCTTATGAATGGTTGGCATGGTGTCAGGATAATGTGACTGGATGGTACATCATGCTACATGTCTGCAGCATGATGCCCCAGTGCTAGACATCACTATAAACTGCCACACTGCAGACATCGTAGTGATATGACTGAAAAATTGTTAAAGCTACGTTAAAAATCCATAACACACACACACACACACACACACACACACACACAAACACACACACACATGTGTTTCATGCAACTAACTTATTACCTTTTCTGCTCCAAGCGCAATGATCGAGTAAGAGCGGCAAATATACAATTTTCTTCAAAGTAAAATTAAATCATAGACATAAAGTATCAGGGTAATAATCTATAAAAAAACTTTAAATGTAAGCATTTAACAATTTTAATTTGTACAAGTGGAATCTTTTCTTGACACTTAGTCATATCAAGTCGCAGGTAAACTTCAAAGACACGCTCTTTGAGGCAGTTAGTTTCAATTCATTTCTTTCGTCTTAAGACATAATAAACATATTATGCACACAAATAAGTACCGAAAAAACGTTTTATGAGATCTAGGATTCCTGTGACAATTATGTTATTGAACATGTACACACACTGATTTCTTACGAATAGTTTTACTGCTAAGAAAAGGTACACCCATATTCATGTTGTATGGAGAGACCGGTTAGTTTCCTACTAACATTGTAAGCAGAAATTCTTTTATAGGTGTTATATTTGGACTTATACTTGTTAAAATTTTGTATTAAAAATGTATTTTATACTTGATTTTTTCAACAAGTTGGAGAGAGGGAGTCATCAAATTAAATTTTGAGAGAAGCCATTAATTTAGTTAATTACACAGTAGTTATTTGCCTCGATTTTTTAACAGTGTCCTTAATCGCTGATTAATCATTTGGGCTGAAAACTATAAAGTTTCCCATGTTCAGTTTGGTTTTAAAATGTTGATGTCACATGTATTTAGCCATGTAAATAAATACATATTTGAGAGAAAACATTTTTATTCGTTGATTTTGGAACGCAAGATTTGATAGTGTCGAAACAGATGGACTCTGGTTTAAGATTTTTGAACATGGTTATGCTGGCAAAATGTAGGCAAGGTGAAGTACTGTCACCTGTACTTTTCGCTTTGATTTTAGACGATACTGAAATCTCATGGCAATGAAATGCATATATATTTCTCTCTTATTCTTTTCCTGAATGATATGGTTTTATTCCCATAAAACGTCGGAGGATTGCAAAATCTCGTAAACATAAACAGTACCTTTTTCTGAAGGAGAAACGCGTATTGTGAATTCCGGAAAATGGTATTATTGTGAAAAAGTAGCAGAAGTCGTTATAAGCTTTCATTACTAGCATCTTTAGTTTGTATTGTTAAAGTAACGACAGGTTTTCAAAAGCAAAACATATTTTGACAGGTAAAGGTACTTAACAATTTGAATTCACATTTGGGACAACTGACACTAATGTGAAGAGAATGTATGGTGTTATTTGATACATAGTTCCATTTCATACGCATATAAAGCTTGGAGATTTGATAGCGCTAATGTCAATAAACACGCACAATATAATCTTATGACATATATTTTGAATGCAAAAATGTCAACATTGAATGCTGCTGTGTATGGGGAACATCAAAGTTTGCTTATGAACTTAGTGCAAATATTGCAAAATAGTAATTGAAAATAAGAAGTCATTACAATATTTATGACTGGTTGCCATTGCCTAGCCAATGATTAGATATGTATAGTTTTGTGAATGTGTGGAAATTACTTGATTGAGCAGATGTTTAAATTTTCATTCGTGTTTCAAACAAAGATTATATAGTATGCTGTTGTTTAAAAATTCATCAAAACTATCGTTGAATTTGAGGATAACCTTTTTCTTTAAATGAAGTTTCAACACAGTACAGCATTTACTAAACTAAGGGTCTAATCTCACTCACTGAGAGTTGAGACTGGTAAATTTGGCAGCACTACGATAGGCAGAAACATTACATTTTCATTATGCGATCAAAATGTAGTTGACGATAAATCTCACCTTTTATTAGTTTCTCATAAGTACTTTTTGCTTGGCAAATAACCATTTAAGGATATTATTGAAAACACGCATCTACGATAACTGTGTAAAGATGATGAATTCCATTCTTAAGAAACTTATATGTAATCAAGCAAACTTTGTGTCTATCACTTGAAACGAGAAACTTATTTACGCTATCTGATCCCATCCTTGATAAGAAGTCTCAAAAATAATAATTATTTATATAGTTCTTCCATATTGGCGCTAAATAACGTGTTGTACTATCAATAAACACGAATTGTTTACGAGTAAATAAACAAAATTGGAATCTGGCAAAATACGGATGGACTATTTTCGATGGATCGACCGAATTCAACAAATCTAATTGACGGAAAACACGAATGTAATTTAAGTAACATATCGCCGGATGTCACAGAGACCCTGACACGTGCCGACAACCATGGCTCACTGGTCAGTGCTGTCGCTGTCAAAGGTGTGAGCATCGTGTGTTTTGCACACGTACTTGCAGCTTGTCGGACTTCCAGGCCTAATATCCGTCATCCATCCGACTGACACCGTGTAACATATACAAATGAAAATCGTCAGAACCTCACCATTTTGCAACCATTTTTCATGAAACTATTACCATACATTAAACAATTAATACCAGTTTGTCAGCTTAGTTTTATAAAGACGCAACTGAGCTTTAAATAAATATGTTTTGCAGGCGATTGATGTACTTTTAATACTTTATAAAATTAAGACTGATTTTTGTAAGAAAGATACCGACGATAACTTTTGTAAGTCTTTCAATGGGTCGTATCAAGAATTCCAACGTCCCATCCTATTTTTACTGTTAAACCCTGTTTTGTCCACGCTATATTCCTCATAGTGTATTATCTGCATTAGTTAGGATAATGCCACTATCACAAGAATATACATTTGGTAGTGATAAGTTGCCTGGAGAAAACAATACTCTTTGATAACTGTGTCATACTCACTTTAGTCTGGATTTCCTATGATCTTTTCTTAACGGTGGCTTCAGTGCAGAATGGGATGGTTTTGCAGATGCGTAGGAAGAAAAGGTAAAGAATTCTTCACTTGAAGTGATGAAGCTCAATGCTGGTGATGTTAACAAGGTAGCACGAGGCATTCATCGGAATATATCGACGACGTTTCATTCAAGAGCCTCTGAGCCTCCGAAATAACGTCTGTTTGTATTTGCCTTGCTTTTTATTGAGTGTGTGGGTCAATCTCTGCTTGTAAATATAAGGCATGATCAACTCACAATGCTCTTATAGTAATGTACTAATATGTAGATGACTATGGGGTCAAAACAACATTCCAGACATGATACATTGTGATGAGGCATGAGCTGGATTTTGCGTCTGCACAGCATGCGTTCCTATCCGTCCTCTAGGTAACCAAGAGAAGGGCTGATACTATGTACCAGTTGAGAGAGAAAGAATGAAACACGAACAAGACAAAGAACCATGAAAGTGCAGGATACCTTTAAACGACCAATAGGATCTCTAATATGCCCTAAAATGGAACATTTGGGCCAAACATAACAGTAAAGTGTAACTCGAATGCTTAACTTATAAGTGTTTACTGGTTCGCAGAACCACGAGTTTTTCCTTTGAACGGCTAATTTTATATTGACAAAGAAGAGTATAACAGTGCTAATGCCTGTTATAAATTCGATCATGAAATACATATTTGCTCATTAATTGTCATGAAATTTACACTTGTTTGTTAACTGGGTCACAAAATGCATATTTGCTCTTTAACTGGAATGAAATGCCCACTTGCTTACTAATTGGATCGTAATGCATGTTTGCTCAATATCTGGGAATCATATTGACTATTTTGACCACCTGTCACACACGTGCCAGATGAATGCATATAGTTTTCTAAATGAAGTACTATATATATATTGACCTATATAACCTGTTCATTTTCACTTTTCATTGAGAGACATTAGAGCCTGGTACAAATAGGTACAGCTAAGTTACTGCACTGTGCATTCTTTATGTCAGCCAGATTATTCTGTCATAAAATGCACGCACGATGCACGCATTGCAATACATATAATTTACGTCGACTAGATCCTTATAAATATTCCTTTTGAAGGTTAAATCGAAAGGTAATTATTGCCGGATTCTATTTTCATTTCTTTTATTCTCCTTTCTGTACATAAAGAATGAATATAAGAAATACTAATAAGAAAGACACATAAATCATCTCCATGTGCTTTTTTTCTTACAAGGAATTTCTGATATATTTGGCATGCAATAAAAAGCACCATACAATACAACAATAATTATACGTGTTCCCTGCGTAAAGCTAAGATAAAAGTACAGCTAATAACTCTTTACATGTCAACTTTGATCCCAGTTCAAGTTGAGATCAATAGTTCATTTTCCTTTTAATAGTAAATATTGACTTTGATGACACTGCCAGCTATTTTACACTGACTAATAACTTAAAACAGCTTATATCACGGAAACATAACTCATGGGCTGTCAAATATAATTGCAGATCATATATGAATATAACAATGTGGTGAAAGAGTTACAAATGAGTCAAGGTTTGCATGTTGTTTGTTCTTTAAACGTCAGTGCAATCATTTCCAGTATGTTTAATTAAGTTTATTATTTGATTATCTAATTCGTTTCTTTTTATATGTATATATGTAGATGTAGTTTAAAAGATATTTTAATTTTACGAATCGGTAATACATAAATAAGTGATTGTAATCAGCAAAATTGGAGGAGAATATTATCGATACAATGTACTTCACGCATTTAAAAGTCTTTTAATTGCTGTGAATATTGTGAGATACACTTTATAAAGCAAAACACTGACCACATTTGGTCGCCATGGAGATATCATAGTTTTACGAAATTTGTTGAATATTTGAGAATTCCTGATGTAACACTACTACAAAGGATGGACACTGAATTTGTTTTTCTACATTTGGTGCCTACTTTAAGAAAATTAAATCACTGATACTGTTTATATTTAACCAGAAAATATAACTTGTTAAAACCTTCAAAAACATTACTTTTCGGTGTTTCAAATTAATATCTTTAATCGGACGCTCCGTGGACTAAAGAACTTGTATTAATCGACCGTAATAAAGAGATGACATGTTTGAAATTTTTCGCATCTCATCACGTATTTCTCCTACGTGCCTAAGACAGCATTTGTCTGTTTGATGATGAATATTATTGGACAAGGAGCTGAATAAACCGTTTAAAATAAAACAAAGTAAGTCAAACGAATGATATGGGAGTACTATCTGACACCCAATACATCATCAGAGCGTTGTAAAGGTGTAGATAGGGTTACCTTAATATTGTCATGAATATTTTTAAAGTTTCGGTTTTAAATTATTTACCTAAAGCTCAACCTGGATAAGACTTACAGCTTGATTATACTGTACTTGTTATTGATCGGCTGCTGTATTGCTAGGACCTGGCAATGATATATAAATGTTTCATTTACATTCATGCACGAATAGAAGTCAGAACAGTCCCGAATTTAAAACAAAAAAAAAGCGAAAAAGCAAACAATAACAAAATAAAAAAAATAAAAAAAAGTAGAAAATTGTTATCGAATTTGCCGAAATTAATTCAGTGCTATCTGACTAGGGTCACCTGATACGATGATTCCTGATATGGACATTCTCAGGAAACTTAGGGGTAAACTTCCTACAGCAATGCACAAAACGGCATGTTCACGTTCATTACCTTAAAATAAGCAGCCAAGCCTATGTTGAGTCTTTATGTTTGTGCTATATCTGATAATAACTAGATAATGTAAACCATTTGAAAAACAATTATGTATTTGTAGAATATATACTAATCTGAAATAATATTGCAGGTCTGGACATTTTTGGGTGGGTTGACTGAAATTTAATTCGAGCATATTTGCTCTGATGGTTCACGTCAACATGGTCTCAAACAACTATGATGATAACAAGATTTTGAGACTAGTTTGCTAAGCTGCGGTCCTTGAACAATTTATAATAAGCATTACAAAGCTTGGAATGATGAGATGCTAATCAGATTTTGAACTTATTGTACTGAGTAAAAGATCCTGATCGACTTAGAGTCGTCATTCGTATGCCTTTGGACTGTTATAGGATCCAAAGCTTTTGTTTGATTTGAACCAAATTTCCTGAAAAGCGTTCCCTTTACAACATCCTAGGTGATTTTGATGATCAACAGATCTGGACCATATTTACAAAGTTTTTACCCCAGATTAACTTTGCAAAATATCGCAATGACGTGCATGTGAAACTTGCACTCACTTTTTAAAAGTCAAGCAAATTAGAAATTGAGGTTTATATTAGGAAGATTTTTGATGATATCAATTGTTAGAAATATTTGCTCATATGTAACATAGTTATTGTAAATAATTAACGAAGAACACTATAACACTGTCGAACGAAGAATACTATAATACTGGCGGACGAAGAACACTATAATTTTGTCAGACGAAGAACACTGTAATACTGTCAGACGAAGAAAATCATAATACTGTCAGACCAAGAACACCACAATACTGTCAAACCAAGAACACTATAATACTGTCAGACGAAGAACATCATAATACTGTCAGACCAAGAATACTATAATAATATCAAACCATGAACATGGAGGCGAGGAATATTACAACACGAATGATTTCATCTTGTTTAGCTTAGTTTATGAACCTGTTGAAATATCTAGCACGATGTATTCTCTCGGTGTATATTATTTCAGTTTAAATGTAATAATATATTTACTCAACAACCACCTCATCCAGAGGTCAGATAAGTGAAGACGATTTTAATTTGCATAAGAGTGGTTCGCGCGATCCAATATTATAGTTTCGATTAGCAATAATAGAATGCTGAAATTGAGTCGAGATTCCAATTAGTAATTTCTATAAAGCTTTAGTATTTAAAAGATGTGGCGCAGAAGATCAATGTTTACTTCGTAAATTATATAAAATGTACTCTAGTCCATTATAGTGGCAATACATGAAAGATATTGTTGTAATGAATCGTCTTTTTCCAATTGTAAAAAATACGTAACTGTATCCCAATTACAGAAAGTCAGGGTGAGTTCCTGAAGTGATTTATTTCTTTAGATATAAATCCTATTTTGATTTCATTGAATAAATTGCTTACATCCATGCATAAGTTTGAGACCGTTGGTGAAATAAATGCTTAATGCTGACACCCTGATACCGTCTAGAACCCATCTCTCTCGGAAAGGATGCACCAGCGTTTGTATATTAGTAGTTGTATTCACATTGATATAACAAAATGTTCAATGCTTTTAAAAGTGAGGGATAGAGATATATGTTTCCATGTTAAAGGACACATCATATTTGATAACTTACTCATTTACGTTGACGTACATGACATACGACGTGGATTTTGAATCCGTTATCCCGCATGAAACCCTCTGGCTAGGTATCAGACGAACAGTGTGATACTATTTTCTACAGTCTGTACTTATCATTCTGGCGTGAATCGGTAATTTGATCAAAATAGGTACAAGCTTGCATAAGTTATCGTGTGTATGGAACAGAGAACTATTATTTATGTTTCTCTCTCTCTCTCTCTCTCTCTCTCTCTCTCTCTCTCTCTCTCCTGATATTTGTAACAATAACGGTTACGGAACTAGCATACGGCGATACGGTCTTCCTTAAGTCCTAAATCACGTACCACGTTTTGTTTAAATTCTGCTGCTCCCTAGATCGTACCTACAC
The DNA here is from genome assembly GCA_028554795.2 of Sinohyriopsis cumingii. Lineage (NCBI taxonomy): Eukaryota > Metazoa > Mollusca > Bivalvia > Unionida > Unionidae > Sinohyriopsis > Sinohyriopsis cumingii. Next base: position 688,589 of record CM068826.1, on the reverse strand, counting down.
TATTTCTAATGGAAAGATCAACGACACTTCATTAAGGAGCATGCGATGAATACAAGACCAAACACGTTTACTGTTCGGAAGATAAAGCCGTTTCTGATATGGCGTGGGGATCCCAAAAACGTCTCGACCATACGCGTCAACGTGTAATGTCAAATTAGTTCTTTACAAATACATGGATTTTTTTTACTGTGACTTTGTGTTTAATCTTAAAGATGTTTTTCATCATTTGCAATAAGTGCTAACATAATCGATATTCCACCAGTATCTCGTTTTAGTGCAAACTACTCGAGACTTCAACGGGAACCCAGATGGTTACTTGATTGCTTTAAAATGATGTTCGATCTAGGTTCGAACATGTTTTATATTTAAGATACAAGAAATTGGATCTCAGCTATTACTGAAAATACAGATACAGCAATATAAATTTGCTTGAATTTCGTATGCAAAATGAGGTAATGTGATTATTATTTACTGACAAAAATGCCATATATTTACCATGGTTTTCATAATTCTCAGTCCAAAGAACAAAGAAACAAATTTATGCTGTAAGATCCGCCTCGGTTTGAGCTGACCCTAAACTTTCCCAGTCTTGCAGACGTAAACTCCATATCAGTGCTCTGTACTTACAACGAAAAAAAATGGCGATTACTCCCACTTTTTGGTGTACATTCAGAAATTATAGTGTAGTCCGGTCTTTCGAATGCCGTCATTCAGAGAAGAAGCGGCCGTATGCATTTAGAACTCATTTGTATCCTAAAAGTAACAATTTGTTATATCTCTTCCAAACTTAATCTGACACATATTCAGTGTGTCACGTGTTATTGGCTAATATTGATGGATTGGGGCGTATTCGAACTATAGGATCAAGTCTAATTATATGTTGCTTGTATTTCAGATTATACCATATATTATATGTGTTTAAGATAATCACGGCCAATCTTCGGTTTTTATAATTGATATTTATGTAATTTAAAAACTATCGAGTTACACAGTGATACTTTCTTTATACCCTTGTTGTTATTATTAGAAGTTTCCTTCTACATATCTCGTGACATCGATTATTTTCTAAGCTAAGCACAAATATTTCACAAACGGACATCAAACGTTTTGAAAGTAAATATACAAGTATCAACAAGGGTACTATGTTTCTACCACATACAGCCATTGGCTACCCGCTGGTGGAGTATATTTTTTAAGTTAATATAATGACATAGTTTCCTGTTTCAGTTTGACGATTACACCAAGAACTTAGTTTTCTCAAAGAAGATTTTTTTCTTCTTGGAATCAAAACGAAACCTCATGTTGCTGATGCAGTACATTATAATTATTATTTAGCAAATCAATTTGATTTTAAATGTAGATATTATACTAACATACATAATTTGATATGTATTTTTTATTTCAGTGGCTAGAAATACAATACATACGTAAATTGTGAAAGGGAAAATTTTGATAGAAAACGGTTAATATACAAACAATTAATTGAATATTTGCATCTTCACAAAATCTGTTTGTGTTTTAAGAACAAGCATGCTAATTTTCGTTGGATAGTGTTACTTGTTCTAACCTATCACTACATATGACACATGGTATGTTTCACCGTATATTTATGTACTTGTTACATTGATCAGGTCTGTATAAAATGTTATCATATCTGATTATTCATCAAGCAGAAGTCTGTGTGCTTTTTTTTATACACATATTCATGTTCACGTCTGTTCTCCCTGCTATTTTCATTCCTTCTTTATTTCGTTAAGAGGCCAGAAAAATGTAAAAATGCATATAATTTATTAACATAAATTTAATGTTTTATTTGTATCAGACTAATACAGCCCAACAAACAGTAAATACTGTAACACAAACAAGGTTTTATTTGTTTCACACTATTACAGCCCAACAAATATTAACTACTGTAATACTGGCAAGGTTTTATATCTACCAGATCATTATGACACTTCAAAGACTATAATCTACTAATTGTGCATTGATTATTCACCTTGCATATGTATATGTATGCAATGGTTTCAATGCCCCCAATACTGGCATCGTTATTATTCTCAGCTAAAAGAAAAATTTACATCTAGTGAGAGCATAAATGTTAGTGACCATTGATACGGAAAGACAGACAAGTTGTTTGCTTTAAAAAAGAATAATAAAAAAGGACAATTGAGAGAGGTGTGAGTTCTGCACTTGAAGTACACTCTTAAAAATAACACTTACTAAGTGAGGGAGTCCCTGATAGCAGCATTTATAATTTAAATTCAGCCGTAAAGCTTTTCTTCATTTTCGAAAGCATGCATACATTTTGAATCACTTCCTTAGCAATACAGTCTTTGGTAACATACCATCATTATTTTATCCGTTATCAGCCAGCCTAATACGTAACCAAAATGCCATTTTGTACATTACTTGCCTACGTTATAACTATAGCTGATAACGCCAGCCAATTAAATACCAACTCTGTCTTTATAATAAGTGTTTCAAAAGTACATTCAACTAAACCATTCTTAAAACTTTCGACTTCGACCATGACGATGAAAAAACGTTTATTCGATGAAAACCTTGATATCATTGCAAATCCTCAGCGAAACTTGAGATTGCGCGATAATAGCTTATGTAGAGAATAAACATGCGCACATTTAGTGTCAATATTATACACGATTCACTGCTTTCGTTATATGCATGCAAGAAAAATGAGTGTGGGAGTGGTGGGGATAGGAGGGATTATATAGTATAAAATGAGAGGTCTGAGTCCATTAACTCCTTCTGAGTTTCCTCATCGCATGCCTTAAAAAAGGATCAAACAAAATAATTGTATACAAAAAATAGGGAGGAGGAAAATGTAGACTCTTTTATTAAAAACGGCAAGGTAGATTTAATTAGTGTAAATTATCAGCCCCGCATTTTGTATATAGTATGCGATTGTCGAAAAAAGTTGAATAAGGGATTGATACAAACTCAGACCTGGTTAAGCTGTGGTGTTAACATTCCCTGTCAGTAGTAAATAGACTGATTCACTAAGGGATAATAGCAATTCAAAAAAATACATGGTTTGAAGTGCATACATTTGAATTTACTTCTCACTTGTTAATAACGGGCATTGATGTACCTGGGAGATCTCAAAATGATAATGCCGCACATGATGAAATAAATGAGAATTTGATATTTGAAAGCATTTATCTTACAGATAGGTTTACAAAATCCTGGCGCCATTTTCACTCAGCGGGCCATTTTCAACACCACTTAAGCCCTTCATCCTTTAAAAGAACTGCAATATCAAAATTTAAAACCGTTCTAAGATTAGTATTTCTTTGATTTTCAGACACTAAAATGTCAAACACACACACATACATACATACATATATATATATATATATATATATATATATATATATATATATATATATATATATATATATGAAAGCATTTATCATATATATATATATATATATATATATATATATATGCAATAAACTGACAACGAACAGTGCGAAACCAGTATCTAACTAGCCTGAGCGCTTTCGACTCTAATGAGTCATCTTCAAAGGCGAATACAAAACATAGAGGACCGCTCAGGTGGCCTAGTGGTTAGAGCGTACGCCTCGGATACGGGAGGTCGTGGGTTCAATCCCCAGCCGAGTCATACCAAAGAATAACAAAAATGGTACTAACAGCTCCCTCGCTTGGCGCTCAGCTTTAAGAGGTTAGTGTTAGGACTGGTCGGCCTGGTGTCAGGATAATGTGACTGGGTGGGACATCATGCTACATGTCTGCGGCATGATGCCCCAGTGCTAGACATCACTATAAACTGTCACACTGCAGACATCGTAGCGATATGACTGAGAAATTGTTAAAGCTACGTTAAAAATCCAAATCACACACAAATATACAAGACAAACAAATAAAACAGAAAAACGGTTTAAGTTTGCGAAATTTTACATGGCTGTTTCTACAGGAATTAAACCTTTTAGCTTTATTATGTTTCAGCTAGTTTATTTCAGTTTGTTGCTGATACTGGAACATATTTGTGTTGACATAGAAATTGATGAGCCATAACGACATCTGTTATTTTATGTAAATTTATGTAAGTGCAAATTATATCCCAGATATTTCATTGTTATAGTAGTCATAGGCTATTAAGCAAAACTAGAGAATTATTTGTCGGCTGCAAAAAGATAAGTTATTTGTGCATAGTTGTCTTTGTCTAGTCTTCTTGGTTTTAACCGCTTGCTTTCAATGTTATAGGGCGACGCATCCAGTAAGATTCCTTTTCTTTCCTGGTTTGGGAACACCAGTAGAGGTTGTGAGCAATTGTAATAAGTTGTTGTTGTTGTGGGGTTTAACGACATTTTTCAGCACACGATACTGAAGGCTACAGATCTTACATGTGATGAGATAAATGACATTATCTGTTTTGCACGTTTTGTTTGGACCATGTATGTTTAGTTTTTCTCTAGCAACTGTGCTAGAAAATATCCTGGTCTCTTTCATACATTGACATGTCCTGCACCTTTTATCGCCACAGGGGCCAGATTGGCTAGGGTGGTCTGATGAGCGGTTGATATATATTTGGCATGTTTTGAGATCTGTGGTCTTGCATTGATTAGCGAAAAATTTATGTATAGAATGGACAAGTCGGGCTTTCTAATTTACAACTGAAGTTGTATAGAAGTCTTTGGAAATTTGGGATAAGCTTATGACTTCTACCGGAATCGCGCCAGGGTTTGACACCGCTCGGTCAAGCAAATACCCGTGGCTTGTAACTATACCATTTGGCAGGATCTGAGCATTTATGGCAGGAAACTCGCCTTATCGGCAATGACTATTAGCTTTTTGACAAAATAGAGTAATATCTTCGTCGCATAACACGCGTACGAATTCTCTCTCTCTCTCTCTCTCTCTCTCTCTGGCATGTGCAAATGTAATGTTGAAAATAGGAACGAGTGTTTGTGTTACCCATATTGTGTATTTCATGGAGATTTTATATTTTTCAAGTAACTTTGGTTGAATAAATCGATCATACATACAACATTATTTCTGTTGTAATCTGTATAGTGTTTTATGTTAACCTCAGCACAAAGAATAATGATAGACTAAAACATCGATAACAACAACGACAACATCTTATCTATGTTAACTGAATTGAAACCTCCTAAATAGCTTTAAAGTTCAGTAATTGCAGAAGTGAAGAACAAAGTTCTATGAGAATATATGTTCATCCTATTTTATTGTTTTGGAGCCATGAATGAGCAAGAATATAATTTAATGGTACAACACTCTCGGTTTACACCAAAATACATACGCACATACATACATACATACATACATACATACATACATACATCCATACCAGCTTATAGATTAGAGAGATAATTAAACGTAGAATACGTTATTTCCTCAATCTCATGCCTTTTAAAACAAGGCTCTCCTACATTTGATACAATATGCGTTGAGAGTTTTAGTACGCATTTTGTTGTAAACCAGAGGAGAAAGTAGAGGTACAATATGCCTAAATAGGTGTTAATACACATTTTTATACAATAAGGGAGCAAGTAGAAATGCAATATGCATTAAGGTGATGATATGCATTTGTTGTACACCACAGAGTCAAGTGGAGATACAATATCATTTGTTGTACACCAAAGAGTCAAGTAGAGATACAATATGTTTTTGTTGTACACCACAAAGTCAAGTAGAGATACAATATGCATTTGTTATATACCACAGAGACAAGTAGAGATATGATATGCATTTGTTGTATACCACAGAGTCAAGTAGAGATATGATATGCATTTGTTGTATACCACAGAGACAAGTAGAGATATGATATGCATTTGTTGTATACCAGAGAGTCAAGTAGAGATACAATATGCATTTGTTGTATACCACAGAGACAAGCAGAGATATGATATGCATTTGTTGTATACCACAGAGTCAAGTAGAGATATGATATGCATTTGTTGTATACCACAGAGACAAGTAGAGATATGATATGCATTTGTTGTATACCACAGTCAAGTAGAGATAAAATATGCATTTGCTGGAAACCACAGAGTCAAACAAAGATACAATATGCATTTGTTGTATACCACAGATTTAAATAGAGATGCAATATGCATTTCTTGTATACCACAGAGTCAAATAGACATACGATATGCATTGGTTGTGTACCACAATCAGAGATACAATATGCATTTTTGTACACCACAGAGTCAAGTGGAGATATAATATCCTTCTTTTGTACACCAAAGAGTCAAATAGAGATATAATATGCATATGTTGTATACCAGAGTCAAATAGATACAATATGCATTTGTCGTATACCACAGAGTAAAACAGAGATACAAGATGCATTGTTGTACGCCACATAGTCAAACAGAGATACAGTATGCATTTATGTACACCATAGAGTCAAAAAGAGATACAATATGCATTTGTGTACACCATAGAGTCAAACAGAGATACGATATGCAATTGTTGAAAACCACAGAGTCAAATAGAGATACAATATGCATTTTCGTATACCACAGAGTCAAATAGAGATACAATATGCATTTTGTACACCACAGTCAGAGATACAATAGGCATTTTTGTACACCACAAAGTCAAATAGAGATACAATATGCATTTTTGTATACCACAGAGTCAAGCAGATATACAATATGCATTTATGTACACTTGCAGGAGCAAGCACATATACAATATGCATAATGGAGCGTTGGTATGCAGTTGTTTTACACTAGGGGATCAAGTAGAAGTATAACACGATATAAAGGTGAGAGGACGCATTTGTTTTACACCACGGGAGCAAATCTAAGTACAACATGATAAAAAGGTGATATGACGCATTTTTTGTACTCTACGGGAGCAAATAGAGGTACAACATGATAGAAAGGTGATAGGACGCATTTGCTGTACACTACGGGTGCAAGTAGAGACTAGTTTCGCCCGTGATCTCAGATAGTGGGCTGCCCTCTGTCATAAGAATGAATAAACTGACAAATATGACGGCTTTGATTGAAAACATTTCAATCGAAAGAGATTAACCTAAATCTTTCACTCTAAACTTCTACATGTGACTGAAGAGTTTGCCTCTTTGTTTCCTTAACGATAAAGATACAATAGCTTTACAAACTCCACTGACACAGCTTTTTATTAGTCCGTACAGAAGCTTTCTATACTGGAGTGTGCCTTGGAAATGTGTTTGCATACCTAACCCTAAGGAAACTGACGTAAAAGAGGCGTATAGTGCAACAATCTCAAATTCTCCCTAAAAATGACGTTACATCAGAAACATTGCAAAAAATATGTAATTCTGCTGGTGAAGTACAAAGTCGAACTTTGACTCGCACCGGTAAAGCTTTGAATTTGATAACCGTCACATAATTCGACAAATTAACGACATAAATGTGTGTATTATATTTTTTTTCTTTTTCAAATATCATCCACGATTATAACATAATAAATCATAATAAATAAATTCAACTACCTCTTGCGTTTTTTTAAAAAATGCAGCATTTCTTTTATTACACAGTGAATGATTTACAATCTTGACTTTAAGTAAAATTTGTTTGATTTTAAAGTATTAAAAGTTTATAAATTAAACGATTAAAAGTATAAACCTGACTGTAACAATTAAAAAATGAAATACAGAGCCAATCAGATGTCAACAAACTTCGGAAAATAAATATTTCTTCAGGCACTTCCATCTGAATGTAACGTACTAAGTTCTTTAAACTATATACATATATATAAAGACAAGTGTTGCAGATAAAATACGGTGTAGGTAGAAAATATTTTCAATGTTCAGTCTTTATGTGATCATGCGTCTTTGAAAATAAAGGACTAATAACATATTGCCAGATATAATATCTCCACTTTATAAATACAGAATTTATGGCATGAATAGAACTTTATTATAAGATGTTTCATAAAATGATTTAACAAGTTATATACTGTCATATATTCCTCCCCTCCTATGACCCGTTGCCTTTCTGTCATACTCTGTGATATCAAGAATGCCTGAAATTGAAATGTGTGGCTATCAATTGTTGTGAATGATCAAGATAATTTTTGATCATCCGAGAAAAATAAAGTCATTTCACCTTGTCCCTGGCTGAAACGCCAGCGATTCGCAAGCACGATACAGACTCTGTAACTGGGACTGTTACTATTCATTTATACAAGGTAACAATATAAGAACACCGTCAAACTTCATGTTGAACCCATTCTCAAATCATGAACTGAAACCTTGGTGGCTCGCTGTACTTGCATTGCCTGGTACGCAATGAACAGTTCCTCAATTTGATAAACCCAGTTTTCGCCAATTAAACTAGAATATGACAATGCCATATCCATATATTTCTAAGTCCATTCCCCACTTGCTTTTTAAAAATCACATGTCCACCCACCAAAAAAAAAGTTTCATCATGCACGATATCCACAAACAGAGGAACATGTGAAAAAAGTACATTCACATTGCAACTTTTGATAGTCAACATTATGAACGTAAATGGCGAGGTCGGAGACATTAAAATCAATCCTCCATTTAGGTGTAATAAAAAACACTTTAAAAATCTCTATTCAACTAAAAAAAAAATCGGGAGTTTCTAAGAAAGACTGAGATCATGGAAGTCGTCATTGATATTCCAATACACTTTTTTGCTGACGAGAATTATTTGCAATTTTATGTATTCTTACTTTGTGGCAAATTCGAAGGAGTTCCTTCACAAAAGTTATAATAACTTCCGGATTATGGACAGCTCTCTGTCAGAAAAAAAACAACAACAACATATCCTTTCAGAATACTATCAGAAATGACAGTAATAAGCAAAGCATTATTATCGTTGATGATGAAACATGACTTGATAATACGCCCACATAGGATACATTTACAGTATGGGTGGGTAATCTGTGATTTTCAGAAGCAAGTTACTTCCTTTACGAACGAATATATCTGCCAACCCTTCACATTTTGTACCATAATTTTTCCATTGACGTTACCCTATGTATCTTAAAGTTTTACTCGTTTATTTCTAATTAGTATCGAATTAGTATTTGTCCATTTGACTCCATTTAGGTTCACAGTATATAATAACATCAACTACACATATTTTGTTTGTGAGCAATATGTATCAGTTTACATCGTATTCAACTCTATTCCCCCAATTTGCTTTATCTCTGGAAGAATGTTATTTAACGGAGTTCTTAGTTCTAGCTTATAAACAATGATATATACAGGTGTACCGAACCTTTCCACCTTGCGGGATTAGAATATTACTCTTATACTACAATGACTGATTGGTGATGCTGCACATATTGATTGTTCGTAAGGAAGTATAGAAGGGACATCAGTACCAAGCATAAATAGTATCGCGGTGCCACGACATAATAATTGTTTGTGGCTACGAGACGTAATATTAGACAACAAGATAGTAACTTGTAGCTACGAGATACTGTTATGTTACTCGATATCCCTGCCATGCTTCTGTGCGGGAGTCATACAACAGTACATATTTATTTCTGAGGTCACATTATGGTGATTTGGGGTGAAATTACAAAAGAATGTTCATCTAAGGACTTATCTTCGTAAGCCATGGGTCGTCGATTCCCCGTAAAGAACGACACATGTCGCACGTAAGTTTCTCCAATTTAAACATTGTAAGCAACTTTTAATTTCGAGTTAATGCCCGTCGACATCGTAGACATCGACTTACTGAATACATGACAAGTCACATAACGACATAACGAGCGCTCTCAGTGGATATTTATTTCAGTTACAAGGGGCACAACTCTTTTAAATGCAAGCTGACACTCATTCAAACCACGGTTTTCAGCTTGCTATATATACCAAGGGTTGATATGGAACGAAATGGACCGATGACCCTTGGCTGGATAAGAAACCAACAACCGGATTCCAGTACTATTTTGACGCTACATCATGTCCAACTCAACATATTTACAGACCAATCGTTGTAGATTTAACGTTTTCATCCGTGTATTGCAGGTGGGATTACCTGGATGGAAAAGGTCAATGCAACCATCAATGTTCGTGCAATAAAGCAAATGCACGCATATCCATGCACTTCAGAAGCTGAAACTAATGTAATTTTCCAGTTTGGCGCAGTCGTTGGGGTAGACCAAACTGAAAAACTGACACTTTATCGGTATCCTCCGTTAATTTCTCAAGCAATATTCAAATACTCGTGATAAACGTCATAGCTATTACAAAATTGTTTCATAAAATCGATGTATTAAGTGCGCCTAAGATGTATTACCGGAAAGATATGTAGATAACTTGAGCAGAGACAAGCTGAAGATGAGCTGACTGTACACGGGCTCTAACGAAGCATGCTTTGTAAACACCACTAAAGAAAATCTTAGCGACTTATCAGTTATCAGTCAAATACCAGATATACATGTCAACGATAAGAGAGAGAGAGAAATATTCGTGTACACGTAAAGAACGATTTCAGCTAGTGTTTTTACATATTTTGCAAACTATCCGCATTTAAGGAATACAATGCGCATTTAAAGGAATGTATTAAGCAAAACGACAGAAATATCACAAAGATTAGAGATATCATTTGTTTTCACTGTATTTGCTTAAATTCCTCCAGTCCTCAATGTTTTAAACACTTTTGATTTTTACCAAAATAGACAATCAAGCAGCAGAAGAAGAAATTGGAAAGAATTTTGACAAAATAATCTACAATCCTATAAAAAATAAAACCTGCACTTAATCATTATCAGCTTGCATTATCTGCAACTATGACAAAGTCTGTTTAATAAGGAATAGTCTTTACATTTGGTCAGCCTGTTTTCCTGATGCCATACGAATACTTTTCGAGAAACAAAATCAGAGCTTATTTTTTTAGACTTCACCATGGGAGTAAATAATGCATGCGTTTACAGCCCAGCACCAAATTAGCATAATATTACTAGTGTTGTACCCCACACAAGAGGCCACCGTTTGTGTAAGGCTACATTTACATTGCAGAAGGGTCTATCCCTGTACTGCATTAAGACATTGAATCCATGACCATATCCGTATTACAACTGATACCGCTTTTGAGGCTCCTAATAGTTAGAAATTATTAGAATCCGTTATTTACATCGATGTAGAATAGGTAAATTCCACCCGAGGATCAGCAATTTTATTCCGAAAGTGGAATTTTCCAATAGACGGTCAGACTGGTCCACGAGTCAGGATAAAGGGCACGTGTGAGGTAGGATAGAGTTATACTGTAGCGGTGTTCCACAATGGAAAAAAATGAGCATGCACATACAGAAATCTGTGAAAACTGCGTGTTGCACACACCTGCATAGAGGATGTATTGTTGCGTTATATTGCTTTTATTATCGATCATCATCGTCACCCAATCTGGAGTACACTTGATAACATGCATGTATTTTGCAAATTTGTTTCTGTTGGACTCTCTTTACTGGGTAGCTAAGTCAATACTTTTCACGTGTTTACATTTATGGTTTGTAATGAGCAATGGCTGTTTTGACAAAGTATATATATATATATATATATATATATATATATATATATATATATATATATATATATATATATATATATATATATATATATCATCATCATCATCATCATCATCATCATCATCATCATCATCATTGGCGACTCAGTCTCGAGAGACCATGCGAATAGCGTCCTTGGGGTGTTGTCTGTCTCTGAGGTGTTGCCATCGTCTGCTGTGACTGTGCAGGCCTATACGCGAGTGACAGTCCCTATTGCAGTTGGTGCAGACATACTGGGAAGTCTGAGTTACTGTGGTTTCTGCCGCGTTCTTCTTTCTCTCACGTTTCTCTGCCGCCAACTGGCCTCTCCTCGCATCAGCGACTGATATGCCCTTGTTTACCGTGAGTCTCGTGGTGTCTCGGTCATCGGCCAGCAGTTCCCAGCCATCGGGTGAAATGTCGCATGCCTTCATGTCCCTCTTGCACACATCCTTGAAACGGAGTGAGGGGCGGTCGACTCTTCTCGTGCCAGTGGCCAGCTGTCCATATAGGATGTCCTTTGGCATCCTCCCATCCTCCATGCGTCGGACGTGCCCCAGCCATCGAAGGCGGCGTTTGCTCAGCAGGGAGTATATGCTGGAGGTAATTGTACGCTGCAGGATCTCGCTGTATGAGACACGGTCTTGCCAGCTGATTTTCAGGATGCGTTTTAGGCACCGTATATAGAAGGAGTTGAGCTGGCGCTCTTGCCTCATGTAGGTACTCCAGGTCTCACTTCGATATAGAAGGGTGCTGAGCACGCAGGCCTGGTAGACTGGGACCTTGGTGTGCTCTGTCAGCGCGTTGTTTTCCCACACCCTCTTCGTTAGTCGTGCCATGATGGTGTTTGCCTTTCCAAGCCTTCTGTCCAGCTCCATATCAAGCGAGAGAGTGTTGCTGATGGTTGACCCCAGGTAAGTAAAGTTGTTGACTGCTTCCAGGGTGACACCGTCGATTTTGATGGAAGGGGCAATGGTGGTATCTTGCACGCTGACATTTGTCTTTTCCAGGCTGATGGTGAGCCCAAACTGCATGCAGGCATCAGCGGAACGGTCTCCCAGTCCCTGGAGGGCTTCCTCTGTGTGTCACAAGGTCCGCGTCATCTGCACAAAGCATCGTTCTGATGAGCACAGCCCTCGCTTTGGTCTTCAGGCGCATACGTGCCAGGTTGAACAGCCTCCCGTCGGGCCTGGTGTGTAGATATATGCTATCAGTGGACGCGTCGAAGGCGTAGGACAGGAGCAGGGAGAAGAAGATCCCGAGAAGGGCTGGCGCCAGCACGCAGCCCTGCTTCACGCCGCTGTTAATTGGGAAGGAGGTTGAGGAGGATCCATCATACAGCACTGATCCCTTCATATCTGCATGGAAAGAGATTATCATGCTGCGGAGTTTTGGGAGGCAACCGATCTTACAGAGAAGTTCAAAAAGGCCCTTCCTGCTGACCAAGTCAAAGGCCTTGGTGAGGTCGATGAACATCATGTAGAGTGGATGACCTTGCTCTCTGCTCTTCTCTTGGAGTTGTCGTAGGGAGAAGATCATGTCTGTCGTCGACCTGCCTGCTCTGAATCCACACTGGGATTCCGGGTACACACGGTCCGCCAGAAACTGCTGCCTGTTGAATATGATGCGGGCATACACTTTACCAACGATGCTCAGGAGCGAGATCCCTCTGTAATTATTACAGTACCTGTGGTAGCCCTTGTTTTTGTAAAGGGTCACAATTGTGGCGTCGCGCATGTCTAGGGGGACTGCTCTTTCCTCCCAGCAGAGGCAAAGTAGCTCATGCAGTGGTTGAAGCAGTGTTGACTTCCCACGTTTGATATCTTCGGGCGGGATGCTGTCACTACCTGGTACTTTGTCGTTTGGGAGGGAGTCGATTAATTTGCTGAGATATCTAAGGTTGGCCTTTGTCGAGCTCCTCCATGGTGGGCAGATTCTTTATGCTGCTGAGGGCTGCATCGGTGACTGACGTTTCTCGGGAGTATAGCTCTTAGTAGTACTCGACCCATCTGGCCATATGTTGCCCACGGTCTGTGAACTTCTCTCCCATCAGAGATTTTAGGGTAGCGACCCCTTTCACTGTAGGGCCTAGAGCCTTCTTGATGCCACTGTACATACTTTGGATGTTTCCGGACTCGACACTGCGCTGGATTCCTTCACACAGTTGTTGCCAGGACTCGTTCGCGCACTGTCTAGCGATGGGTTGGGTGTTGCTTCGGGAACTTTTGAGAGCAGCAAGCGTCCGTTCATTAGGTTATTTTTTGTAAGGTATGAAGGCTTTTCGTTTCACCTCGATTAGTGGTTCCATCCTTGATAGGTGTGCGTTGAACCAGTCCTGGCTGGCTCGTTCCTTCTTGCCAAACGTGGACATGGCTGTACTGTAGATGGCACCCTTCATGGCCTTCTACTTGGCTGTGGCATCGTGCACTGGCAGGTCCTGGAGAGCCTTGTCCAGGGCGGACACATACTCCTCCACCTTGGAGGGGACCGACATCTGCGCAGTGTTTATGCGAGGGCGTCATTTTGGTTTTCAGCGGTGTAGTGTATGTGGCTGTAGTCGCACCATGCTGCTCACCACGAGAGCGTGGTCGGAGTCGCAGTCTGCACTGTGGTAGGTTCTAGTGGAGAGGACGCTGTTAACAAACACCTTCTTCAAGTGTAAGCCTCAACACAAAGTGTCATGGAAACACCCCAGGTCTCATCGCTGGTACCAACTCGACTTGGTCATCACCAGGCGTTCTGCTCTTAATATACACACACACACACACACACACACACATATATATATATATATATATATATATATATATATATATATATATATATATATATATATATATATATATATATATATATATATATATATATATATATATATATAACACAAGTACATCGAAGCATGCGGACAGCAGACCCATATATGTGATTACAGCTATTGTGCAGTTGTAAATTTTTGTATGACAGAAGGTACCACCAGCCGAATAAATAGGAAAGCTTCTATCTGAGGTCCGGCTGATAGCGTTTTAAGTGGGAATTTGGTGGGTGAGGGTAGTGGTGAAAGAACTTTGTTAGAAACTTCGATGGGGACTTAATATGGGAATGATAGCCTTGTTTTGACACTTATTTGCAGTGGTATTGAACAAATTGTTGGACTTGATGATACATATTTGCTAATGAGAATGCTACTCATTTTCATTTGTATTATTAAAGTGCGACCACGGCATAGTTATTCACGCTTGTTCGGTTGTAACCAGGAAACCTCGAGGAAAAGGTAGTTACAGGCTCGTTTGAGAATTAGGTAATACGGCATCAGAAAACGACCCTCTCGTTTTCGTACTCTTATAACTTGAGGATAAAATTTTGACTCAGAATTGATAGAAATTTTATAAAATATGTAAATTGCAGTGTCGAAAGTAAATGTAGTTAATAGTGTCGCGTTTAAATTACAACATTCTCCAGACACTCTTGTTCTTCGTACTACTGACGTATGCAGGGTATTCAACTCTGCATGTTCCTTTTTAGCGTGTCCCTTTGATCTTGGTTTCAAGGTCAGTCATATAAAATTTGCGTTAAGGCCTGATTCAAGATTTTTCTTTTGCTTATGTTTCATAGACCGCTTGATTAATTTGCTAATATTTTTGATGAATCATAACAAAGTAAAGACATTTCATTAGGTAACATCCACTCTTACCACTTTGACCATTGGTCACAGTCACAGAAAATGTGCGTTAAGGTTTTGCTACTATTTCTTTTGCTTATAATTCCTGAACATCGTGCTGGCTTTCTTCATACTTGTAGTAAATCATTATGAAGCTAAGAAAATTCATTCTATGACATGTGCTGTCACCCCTTTTATTTTGTGGTCGGGGCTACATTCTTAGAGAATGTCTGTGTTTAACTTTGAGAGTAATAGTATCTTTAATTTGTTAGGTTTCCAAAAACCCTTGATGTATTTTGTTTTCGTACACTAGACGAATCATTATGAAGCAAAAACAATTAATTCTGCGACATCTTCAATCTCTTCTAATGACCTTTGTGTCAAGGTCACACGTTGTACCACAATACTTCGATCGTGAGCTCGACTTGCAGGCCCCGGACTTCTTTTCAGTTCTACTGTTCCCACACCGAATTGTATTATGTGATGGTCCTGCGTACGCCATCCAGTCTCCATCGTCCAGCGTATATTTTCCGTTATCTTTTGCTCGTTACACTACTACTCCAGAACTGTTTGAAATAATTTTATATTCGTACCGGAACAAACAGCTCTATAATAACTATTCAAAAATGTTAACAATAGAGAAAAGGAAGCCGGTGTTTATAGATAGATCCATTGTCTCATTGTATTTACTGCCGGGTGTCTGTGTAAGTTGTTTGGCAAAAGATAGGACAACATGACCATATAAATGCATTAATAAAGGTAAATAAATGTCTTATTAACCGTTATTATGAAAAAAGTCAGAAGAACCTCTAGTCAAATTAGAAAAAGAAATCACTTAAGAATGGGTAAATATACAAATCTGTTTGATTTAATATACATTTGTAAATAAGAAACGCATATACGTAAAGAAAATAAAAACAAGTGCTGCACACGCCTGTCAAGAAATATGTCCCAAACCTTAAAATTACCCTCTAGAAATTGCTATGCCAATTTGCGAAATATTATTTCTAACGCTATATACTATATTGCAATGGTACCAAATAATTAAGTTTGCTTCCTAAATTAGACATTCTGTGGGATTCAAAATGTAAATTTTCTACAGCCGTATGTAAAGATAACACACATGTCGTGATATTTAGAGTGACAATCAGTCAAGTGTTTATAAAGTCTACAGATCTTCTGTGTTTTGCGAAGTTTGATAATGGCTATAAAAGAGTTTGAAAAGCAAGTATTGTGATACATTTGAAGAATATATGCTCTTTTTAAACAAAATTCCCTGCCTGGGCGATTTGATCCTATTTATTAGGTTGAGTTAACTGAAATTCGAACAACTTTACCGTTAGTAGAACTTAACCAGAACGATGTCTGAAATGACTTTGTTGATTTGTTTCCATGTTAGGTGTGGAAAATTAAAATATTTTGTTTTCCTGTTGTTTTTAACTGACTGTAACTTAATTTTTTTTAGTTTGATCGTACGTTGTACACACATATCGTGGAAAAGGTGTATTGCGTCAAGAGCTACGCGACTTTCAACTGATGATGTAGTAAACTCCACCATGTCTTAAATCTACGTGTCTCATTTTACTTAACTTTTTCTGCTTCCTTGCTCGTACACACAGTTTTTGTACAGAAATATAAAGGACACATTTTTATCGGGCATGTATTCAAACCACAACTACAGAAACGTTCTGTTCTGAAACAAACAAACAAAAATTATCTCGTTTAATATATCGTGGGGATAACATTTCGACCAGCATCAAAGTGTATTTGTATGACTCATCAAAGTAGTTTGCGTTACTACACTGAAAATATGATGTATGTGGCTATGTATTTAATATAGATGGTATCCTTTTCGTCCTTTGCATTAAATCGACCACATTTCAGTGGAAACTACCTGACTACAACTTTAACCTTCCAGGGATGCTTGATTCTCAACAAGGCACGTACGACTTAGATTCTCTGTTAATTCATATGTGCAATAAACAAATTTAGCTTTCGGCTATTACCCAAAAATACAAATAGAGCAAGACATTTAAATCAAAGAAGGCAAATGACAGACAAAGAGTGATCTACCGCCATTTTAAGAAACAAATCACTACCTAGATTATGTTTTTCCTGTCGTTCAATTTATTTTCAGAAACGCATGCAGATATTTTAGAATCTAATATGCAAAATAAGTGTAACAGAAAGACAACATATTTACCCTCCTTTGTATAGTCCAGAGTCCCAAGAATAAAGGAGACAAATTGATGTCATATAATCCGCCATGGCTTGAGCCGAGTCCAAAGGTTTGCAATCTTGCACACGACATTTCCATATTATTGAAATGAATTTATATTGGAAGAATGCTGACTTATTCCACATTTGGCTGTAGATTGAATAATCGCATTGTAGTCAATCTCCAAAAGGTTTGCAATTTTTCGAATGTTTTCTCCCAGAGCAAAAGCGTACATATGCATTTATTACTCTGTTTGATCTAAGAGATTACAAAAAAAAAAAAAAAACTGATGTCAAAGTTATCTTCAATATATTCGCTGTCACGCGTTCTTTTGTTGATAAGGGAGCTTATTTACACTATATGATTAAGTCAAATTCTACACTGTTTTACATCGTCAGTCATAAATGACAGGTATTCAAGATAATCATGACCAATCTTCGACTTCAGTAATTGATACTTATGTAAATAAATAACTACCGTATAACACTGTAATCTTTTCTCCAAATCCTTCAAATACATCGCACGACAACTGTCTTTGTCTAAGTAAGGCACAAATAATTCACAAGCCGTTAGCAAGTGTTGAAGTTAATATACATGTATTAATTGAAAGTACTCAATTAGATTCGCTATTGGCTCCCCACTGGTATATTATGTTTGCTGAGTTCATACTGGTATAGATTTTCCTGCTTCAATTTGAAGATCACGCATTTTATTTACAAGGTCAAATGAACTAAACTGAGACAGGACACTTTCTGAAAACATCACCACGGAAACGCCTATCTGAGACGATGAAACATTTGCAATGAATTGGGATCCTTCACTTTTCTGCGTACGTGTTCTTTTTAACTATCATCAGTGTTTCGGCGAGTTAAAGTTGACGTTGAAATAAAATACTTTTTATAAATCATCTATTCTAGCATGTCTACATTTCTAGGTGGATTGATACTTAGTTTCTGACAAATCTAAATTTTAACCTACACTGGTTATTTTGGTTGCCTTAGTTATCAGTGATCGTTGAACCTGCAAAGCAACCTATGCCTGCTCATATATTTCTTCAGCCACAGCGATTCATCCCTTTTAAGAAACCCGTTGAATAAATAGCTCAACTGTGTGTGTGTGTGTGTGTGTGTGTCTGTGTGTGTGTGTGATATTTGGATTTATAACGTAGCTTTAACAATTTTTCAGTCATATCGCTACGATGTCTGCAGTATGACAGTTTATAGTGATGTTTAGTCACATTATCCTGACATCATACCGCCGGTCGTAACACTAACCTCTTAATGCTGAGCGCCAAGCGAGGCAGCTGTTAGTACCATTTTTGTACGTCTTTGGTATGACTCGGCCGGGGATCGAACCCACGACCTCCCGCATCCGAGGCGGACGCTCTAACCACTAGTTCACCGGAGCGGTTTCACATTTTGTGTTATTTACAGCTCACAATATGTCATTTACATCCAAAGTTGGTGTCAGCTGTTTTGACCATAGATATTGAAAGACAGGTATTTGCTTGCTAAAATTCTTAAAATTAAGAAACGTAAAGGTTTTGCCTTCTGCAGCATATTGTAAAATATGCACTTTCTCAACTGATGGTGGAGGGTCTTATGGAAAAATCCAAGATCTTCGTGAATTTGTGAAGCTTTTTGTTTCATCGACGAAAGTATTCTCAAAATAGGTACTACTTCCTTGGCGGAAGAGCTGTTGAACTCAGCGTCCCACTGATCAAATGTTTCTTTTTAGCAGCTGCATTAAGAAACTAAAGTATGGTGTTGCCGAAAGCATCGGTTTAGTGGGCAAGATATCGCAAACCGTAGAAAATATGTTTGTTATACATTGTGCTTATTTTGGATGGACAAAGTGCGTAGCAAAATAATTTCAGCCTGAAAGGAATAATTGTCATTAAAGCCCTTTTAAATAATTTACCGTTCAGAATGGATCATAAGAGGATTAACACCTCTTTCTCTCATTTACCGAATCTTTAAAAAAAAAGTGTACCCTCGATAAATAAAAAATTCAGTATACCATTGGCACCCGCAAGGATGGTGGAAAGACGTGTGATTCGTAAAAATCTTGAAATCATTGCAATCCGATGAGGAACTTGATATTGTGAGATAAAAGGGTTCATGTAAAATAATTTATTACATGTTTAAATTCGATAATACAGATTATTCACGGCTTTCACTAAATATTTAGATATAAATAAGAACTAAATATCCTACCATTTAATTGTGTATATGAGGGCGTGGGTGGTAATGATTTGTAATAGATGGTCTGAGTCATTACAACCCTTCCAAAGTTCTTCCTCGAATTCTTAATAAAGAATAGAATCCACGAAAACCGAGAAAAACGTCGTAGAGGAAAAACGTTGTCTCGTGTATCAAAAGCGACAATGTCAAGTTAAATGGTATATATTATGTTATTTGTAAAGGGCGTGCTATTACTGAAAAGAGTTGAATAAGAGATTGATACAAACACAATCCTCATTACATACTGGTATCATTAATCAGCCAGTATTTACTGTAATTAACGTTCACTATCAATATTAAATGGAATGCATCGCCCAGTAAAAAGAGCAATTCAAAACCACACATGGTTTGAAGGGAACAAGTTTTAATGGTTTATTCGTCTTTAAATGAGTGTATTTATGTATCTGAAAGATGTAAGAGCTTTTTTTCTCAGCAAAAGATAAAAAATATAACGATTTGATATTGAAAGCTTTTACCTGACAGAGTTGAATAATATTGCGTCATTCGTATGCAGTGGACTATTTTCGTCAAAATCCATTGCGTCATTGATATGCAATGGACTATTCTCAACAAAATCATACCGTCATTGTTATTCCATGGACTAATCTCAACAAATTCCTGGCGTGATTGTTATGCGATGAAATATTCTCAACAAAATCCTGCATCATTGTTATGCAATGGACCATTCTTAACAAAATCCTGGCTTCATTGCTATGCAATGGACTATTCTCAACACATCCTGTCATCGTTGTTATGTGTAATGGACTAATCTCAACAAAATCATGGCATCATTGTTATACAATGGACTATTCTCAACGAACCCCTCTCCGTCATTGTTATGCAATGAACTATTCTCAACTCAATCTTGGCGTCATTGTTATGCAGCTTCTATTCTCAACAAAATACTGACGTCACTGTTATGCAATGGCTATTCTCAACAAAATCCTGGATGGTATAGAATGAACTATTTTCATCAAAATCCTGGCATCATTGTTATGCAATGGACGATTCTCAACAAAATCCTGGCATGACTGTTGTTCGAAATGGACTTATCTCAACAAAATCCAGGCATCATTTTTATGCAATGGACTATTCTCAACAAACCCCTCGCAAATGCCTTACTGGGCGCACCCGACGTAAATCCAATCAATCAATCAAAACAAGCCCCTTTCCATCATTGTTATGCAATGAACTATTCTCAACAAATCCTGGCTTCATTGTTATGCAATGACTATTTTCTACAAAATCAACAAAATCCTTGTTGTTATGCAATGGATTATCTTCAACAAAATTATGGCATCATTGCAATGCAATGGACTATTTTTAACAACACATAAGCCTTTTAGAAAGGACTGCAATATTAAGCAGTTATAAGATTAATATTTCTTTGACTTTTAGACATTAACTGTATTTAAAGACACACACACACATTTAAAGACACACACAC